>JBBPLX010000080.1:45060-58783 GCA_038090015.1 Leccinellum albellum
GAGTATCAAAATGCGGAGCTTAGAAGTGACAAGGTCAGTTGTGCGCTCTTCCTGTACATCCGCGCAGTGCAAGTTGCAACGAAGTTCTCCCTTCGTTGATGCCCCGACTAATATTGTCTTACTGTGGGAGCCGCGAGCCGCGGGTCTGAAATATGAACGTTAGTAATCTCACTTAGTCATCGAGCATATCTTTCAGTTGATCCATGTTAGTTATCACCTGCCATTCCGTTTTCTTTCGTCATCGACCATTCGAAAGACCTTTTCTCTTTCTATGCAAACTAGACAATCCGTTACACCGTCAAGCTCTAAGTTCATGCACTGGAAACGTGGCCCGCTTGCAGTTGTGGACTTGACCAACTTATTGACATGCTGAATATTTTTCCGTACATCCCACGTCGGGGATTAAGGACACGCAAATTCCCAGAGGAAGGTCGGAACAAGTTTGCGGACAACACGGGTCACCAACCTGAACTGCGCAAATGTCAGTGTAGAGAGCTCCACAAGTGTGAGAGCCTGAGAGAGAGGTTTAATAGTTGCAGTCATACTTTGTCCTGGACTTCGGCCATGAGGCCGGCGGGAAGATGCGATGCCTGCCAATTTGTCACCATGATCCTGCGCCGCGTCCTTCAGACTGAGGCTGACAGTAGGTATCTCAAGGAACTTCTTGCTCGAACAAGTACCAACACTTCAAAATCACCGTGATCGAGCACCACGTTCGCGTGCCAGTGACAATTGTCTGTATAAAGCCACTGACTTCAACCACTCACTATTCAACCGGTACGAGGATTACTCCTAAGGGCTGACCTATGAACGTGCGTTACTTGAAGCTCATTTTACATCGACTGCCAGTTTCGGTAATACAGGAACTGAGTGCGTCAAGCGAGCATAGTTGCACAACGGTCAAGTGAAGCCAAATCATCTATAGACTGAGCTTTCGTCGTCCGAGCCCTTGATCCGGCCGCTCTCAGGACTAGCAAACAGGTGTCAGGCAACATACCTCGTGGCTTCTGGGAGGACCTCGGCAAAACGAGCCAAAGTGCATGTCGGCGATGTCATCAGGTTGACATGCAATTAGCAGGTACCGATCGGAACAACGGCCACTAGTAGGTCAATCGGGCTCACGATACAAGACACTCCCAAGGAATCGACCAGAAGATGCTTCTCGGATCAGTTCCAGGATTGCCTGACCGTACTTTCATTGATAAGCTAATAGTCGTTGGATGTCGTGATCTCGCCTAACCACTAACAAGCTGTGTAGCACGGGGCATTGTTCATGTCCGCCATATTCGCGAAATATTCTCTTTAGAAAGGTGCCAGCGCACATTTTGCACGCTCTTCTATTGCAGTTTTCTAGGAATTCCACGGAGGTGTTCTCTTCGGCACTGGGTGTGGTGCGTACGTATCACATTATTTCTCGCCGGTTCATCGTTTAGTAATGCCCCATGTTCGTTTACATCATCAACCTCCGTCCCCCGCTCCGTTACGTTGACTTGAAGGGCTCCCACCCAACGGACTCCTATTGGCACGCTTTTATTTCAAAGTGGACTCCACGGGTCCTGACTAAGTCTATGGACACGCATCAGTGCCCACTTTGTGCCTTCGGCATTCATTTTCCCAAGTCGGGCTCCGAATGCATTTCTCGGCCTGCCTCGTTTCCGTAAAGGATGCAACATATTATAGTCCACCGCGTTTTAGTTAACGGCTATGCTGTTCCCCGACATGCATTCATGTGGTGATTGCTCCACAAAATCACCTACACATCTCGTTCCCACACATCACATTTTTCCCAATTACCCCACGATGACGGGTCGCTTATGGATCCTTCCGTCTGTAGCCTTTGAATGCAGCTTTGTTGGCCCTTGTTCCGATGATCTTGTTGACCAAGATTGATGTGAATCTGGGTGGTCTTTCATCTCCCCAAGCTGTGGCGGGGCCCTGACCTGGACGGGTGGGTTTGCAAAGCTGACTGCTGTGCCGCGTCTAACATTCTAATCACACTCCATTTAGAGGAAGGCTGTTACCCTGAGCCGCGGCGTCAAATGATCCAGACCAAGATTCTCGGACACTCGATGTGCGTTGTTCCACTTTCCCTCACGTTCCATCGCAGCATGGACAACACGAGGTTTTAATACCTCATTTGGCTTTGACCGGTCGAGGCAATGCATCGACGGCGTATAAGTAAAGCTCACACTCCCTGCCATCTCATCAGTGGTCTTGTCCCCTTTACTTCCCCGAAATCGACTCTACCATCTTTACGATGCCTGCACAACATCTCGCTCTCTTTATTCCTTCCAGACAAGCTCCTTTTGCTCTTGGTGCTCGCGAAATCAACGAGCCTGGACCGGGCGAAATTCTCGTTCGAGTCAAGGCGACTGCACTTAACCCAAGCGATGCCAAGGTCCAAAAACGAGGGATCTACGTGTCCAGATACCCAGCTGTACTCGGCAGCGATGGCGCTGGTGTCGTAGAAAGAGTGGGGGAAGGCGTAACTAGGTTTGATCCTGGTGATGATGTGTAAGCCCATCGGAGCTGTCCGATAAAGACGCAGAAATGACGTTTCATTTGACAGGTTTTTTCATGGAGCATATGATGATAACGACTTGTCCACATTCCAACAATACTGCATCGCTGTAGTCGACTTTGCTGCAAAGGTGGGCAAAGACGGCGCTTCTCAGGTTCTAAATAGCTCTAATACCGCTGCAGATTCCCGATAATTTGTCGTACGACCAGGCGTCAACACTTGGACTGGGACTGGGAACTGCGGCTATCGGGCTTTATGGACGGTCTAACGGCATTGGCCTCACGCCCCCGTGGAAGCACGGCGGAGTAGGCAAATACAGGAACATGCCTATCTTGATCTTTGGTGGCCTGGGATCTGTTGGCAATTATGGTAGGCGTAGACTATATCGCGTACTGCATGACAGCGTTCCTGACGGATTTTTCCCAGTCATTCAGTTGGCTAAGATGTCTGGCTTCTCTCCTATCATCGCAACGGCCGCACTAAAGCACACGGAACAACTGAAATCGTTGGGCGCAACACACGTGATTGATCGATATCTCTCGTTTGACGGCCTGAAGCAATCCTTGGCCCGGATCACTTCCGCGCCGATAAACGTGATCTATGACACGGTCTCTATCAGAGAGACGCAAGAAGCGGCATGGAAATTGCTTGGACCACAAGGACGACTGGTCCTGACACTTCCATCCGTGATCGACAGACATCCTAATGATCGCCGGGAAATTGTCCTCACAAACGGCAACCCACACTTGGAGGAGAACTGGGAGACGGGGCGACAACTATGGCTGCACCTTGGCCGATGGCTAGAAAAGGGCGACATTCGCGTAAGTGCCATTGATAATGTCGTGAGTGAGAGCTTGGACACTAATCGGGATTCTTTTCTTAGCCCAACCACATCGAAGTGATTCCTGGGGGACTGAAAGGGATCGGGACCGGAATTGAAAGATTTGATGGGGGACAAATCGAAGGGGTGAAGCTGGTCGCCCGACCCCAAGATACTGAAAGGTAGATAGTGAATGTTCTGTTTCGGATAGAAATCTTATCTTATTCCTTTTTTTTCTTCCTCAGTGACTGTGCGATGATGTCACCCGCTGTTCATCACGTGATCAAAGACCTCAGGAGGACGCCATCAATGCGATACATTCGATTGCGAATGGCAACTCGTTTTCTGCGCTCTTTTGTTATGGCGCGACACGATTCAGACCAAAGATCAGAAATAGAGTTCGGGGGGTGGCCACTAAGTAAATAACAAACAGATTATGTAGTATCGCACCAAAACTAGGGACACAGGAGGCAACCCCGGCTTAACTTATACATCCATCATCATTACCATGTCATCTCAGAAACAGAAAGCTTTATTTTTGGAATCAAAGCAGGGAAGCTTTGCTGTCAATGAGCGTGACATCCCAAAGCCCGACAAGGGACAGCTCCTCGTCAAGGTCCACGCTGCCGCCCTCAATCCCATCGACTACAAGATCCAGCAGATAGGGGTATTCGTTGAAAACTATCCTGCTATCCTGGGCGTCGATATTTCCGGTGTCGTCGAGAGCGTTGGCGAAGGCGTCCAGAATTTCGCCAAAGGCGATCAAGTGTACGTCCGAGTTTCGCCCCTTGAATTCTGAGTACACCCCTTTTTATCGCGCCCGTAGGTTCTCGCACGGAGTCTTCACGAATGACCAGTCCAGCTACCAGCAGTACACCCTTGCAGTCGCCAAATTCACTGCAAAGGTCAGCGAGTTCAGCGAATGGCGAGAGACATGACATGACCTATGACGTCACGCTTCACAGATCCCCCCTAACTTGGACTTTGATCAAGCTGCTACAGTTCCGTTGGCCTTCGACACCGCTGCTGTTGGTCTGTACGGAGACCCGCTCGGTGCAGGACTCATCCCCCCTTGGGTGGAAGGCGGTAAAGCCAAATATGCAGACAATCCAATTTTGATTATGGGTGGTGCATCGTCTGTTGGCATGTACAGTGAGTGCACAAGTAACACCATCTTACTGGATGCTCACCACCTTCCACGTAGCTATCCAGCTCGCCAAGTTGTCCGGGTTCTACCCAATCATTACGATCGCAAGCCTTGCTCAGAAGGACCAGCTCAAGGCCCTTGGCGCCACAGAAGTCATAGACAGGAACGTCACCGGCGATGAATTCACTGCTGCCGTGCAGAAATTTACTCAGAAACCGATTGAGATCGTTTATGATACTATCTCTTTGCCAGAGACCCAGAAGGCGGCCTGGTCCGTTGTCGCCAAGGGTGGGACGCTTGTTCTGACCCTTCAACAAGTCGTTAAAGAGGAAGGAGGGGATCGTTCTATTGTCGCCACTTATGGCAGCCCCCATGCCCAACCCAACCAGATCTTGTGCCGTGGGTCTTGGAACATTCTGAGCAAATGGTTGCAGGATGGTCTCATCAAGGTATTTAATACCTAATTGAGTGCTTGAGAAATTAAGCAGGGCGTCTTCTAGCCTAACAAATTCGAAGTCTTGCCAAAAGGGCTCAACGGGATCCCTGATGGCCTCGAGCGAATGAAAGAGGGAAAGGTCCGCGGGATGAAACTCGTCGCCCATCCTCAAGAGACAGCATAAAATTTAATTGCCAATGCTCTGAAGTCATGTCGATCTGGATTAGTGTAAGAGTAGGGTGGTTGTCTGCAAATCTATCAAAAAGAGGACGATATTCAGTTAGTTCACATTTTTACGAATGTAGGTCTCTTGGCATGTACTTGTTCGAATAGATCGTCAAAGCTACCCTTGATTGCGAACCGGAATGGCTGACGACCTAGTAACATTGCTAATAAGGTTCTAGAGCAGAAGAACAGGTGTAAACGAGGTAGTTGTTGCCCTGCCAATGGAATAGATCAAGGGAAGACTGACCGTATCAGTCATATTCCAATCAAAGTCTGGAACTGATTCGAGGGGCCCCAATCAACACTGATCAGCGGGCTGGCAAGAGCAGACACAAGTGAAGGCTGTCAGGAACCCTCATTTTGCTGGGATCAGCTCTTCGATTGATCGATGATGCGTGCAAGTCTGGACCCTCGCTTATCTGAATTGGACTGACAAGTTCACATCGTACCTCGGAATCCATTGCACCGAATACATATGTGTATTTGAAAATCCAAATCGGTGTCGGCCTTCGGTCTGTGGGGACCCGAGCTAGAGCATGTCAAAGGCTAGGCGGGCCCATCGGGATCAAGGGTCAAGGAAAGATACGCATATTTCAAGCCGCTAGTATCAAGATCTGACCTAAATCGGTGTGTGATTGGAGACATAAAGGGGACGGTGCAACTGTCGACACACCCCAGTTGCTCGTACCACCCATAACCAGGGACCCGCCCTAGTTCAAATCAACGAGCATTCGTACGGCTTGCCACAACAATGTAACAGACAAAGTAAGTGTCTTGTGCGTCTCAATGACAGGTAGACGTTGCATTCCCACCGCAGAATGGCTTCGGAAGCACCCTGAAATGGGTTTAAGTAAATGCTTGGAACAATTGCACGAAAAGAGTCGTACGTCTCTCCATAACCGTTAGTGTTGAGATGGCTTATTTCAGGAATGAAACAATGCATGCCCGCGGGCCACTTCGGAGATCCACACACCGAGGAATATACTTGGTTAGGTTGCGTCAGGGACAGACCGTCGTGGTCTCTCCGTAAACGAACAAAGTGCTTACGAACTGAAAGCCGGCCCCCGTAGACGGCCTCACTGACAAACTACTTACCTTGAGCTAGATCGAGGGTTCAGCTCACGTTGACCTGGAAAAGTAAATTGGAAAATTCCGCCCAACAAGGTCCCATTCTGTCATCCTGCCTTCATAACAGCAACCTGGCGGTCCGCACATCACTACAAACAGCCTCGTGATGAAGATTTTGCCACGTAAGGTCCAACTAGTCAGCGGCGCGGGGAGCAGAGTGCGCCGCTGATTCTCCCACTGTCAAGGACATAAGTAATCATAAGGATCATTCAATGACCCGACAGGAATCACCAAAGGACAGCTATCTCAGAGTCGCCGCGACTGGCGGTGGTGCACAGGTAGGTCCGGCAACCTGAAGGTGTTCCGTAACGACCCGAGTTTCGCTGGAATTCGGTCGTTTAACTCGCGTCAGGCTTCGTGTCGCGGAGAGATTCATGAGCAGACGCTGGGCAATGGAAGGGAAGCCGTTCGTCGGACTGGCGTCGGGCATACAAGACGCGCTCCCTGATGCTAACCTACAACCTCAACGCTAAGAAGGTCAGTCAGCAAGTTGTGGAGACATCTACTAACCATCTTGTCGGGCTGCGGATGAATGGACCAACTGCTTATTGTGAGTCCAGCCTTCAACCACCTCAAAGGGATTGTTGCGATGTTCGATTACATTACGACCCACAATGCAGGAAAGATAAGAACTGGACTGTGGTATCACAAGAATATGCGGAGTAAATGCAGAATGACATGAAGGTGGGTGAATATATAGAATGTAAATGGATGATGAACATAAACAAGCCAGCCCGCCGTTAGCCGTGGGAAGGGTGGGGGGATAGGTCGATGGCGTTTTTACTTTTGGGTATGACTTTGCGCACAATGATACACCGTGACTAATATGCTTATAATACTAAAGGGACGAGGATGCAGAGCGACAAGCGCTCCCAAGGGAGTGAGGGATGGGCCCGGATATGAAGTACTAGTAGTAGGTTCGCACGACATCTGAACCAGGCCCACTAATACCTGTATCTGAAACCCATTCCAAGCCTGGGAGTACGGCTCTGTCCAAGGAGTCGTCGTTGGACTTCGATGGCAAGTTTCCCGTCCTGTCCAAAGCGCGCGCGGACTGTCGACATGTCGACATCGCCGGGTGCGAAACGAATCTGCCACTCATAGTGACCTGGAGATGCTGTGTGAGTAGACGAGACCATCAATGAAGCAACGCGCTGCACCCACAATCACGCTCCATATGCCAAGCATCAGCAACCACATCCAACCTATCCCCTTTCTTGGCCGCCACCGTGACCATCTCTGGTTGGATCACACGTGGAAGGGTAACAGAGAGAATGTGGTTCGTCGTCGTGCTCTGCACCTCCATAGGAGGGCAGGAGTCTGGTGGGGGAGAACGTCTCGAGCGGTCCGTTGGCGACGGTGTGAGAAGGTTGGAAGTAGCGGACGAAGAAGTGCTGCTACCTGTGGAAGTGACACTGCATGTCGAAGTGACGCTGCATGGAGGGCTGGCGCTACTAGACGGCGGACTAGTCGTGGAAGCGATCGATGGGCAAGTCGATGCACAAGTGAAACGACCAATGTCCCACTTTGATTCAGTTGACCTGATGCGTTGATTCCTAGCCGAAGAACGTGAAGAGTGTCTGCTGAGGGAACCGGCTTGTAAATCAAGGGTAGCCATTGCGTCTTGACCGTCGCAAGTGGATTCTTGGGTAGGTGCGCTAGGGTCTAGAGTAGCCTCTGCCTTAAGTAGCATGTCGATGGCGTTGTACGAGAGGGATGACGTCGGAAGGGTAGCAGACATCGATGACAACGCAGAGTCGAAAGTCTCGTTATGTTGTATATGCCCTGACAAATTGCCACGGGGGTGATGCGGGGCTTCCGCATTGTAGGGTAGAGCAGATTCGACCCGGTAGTTCAGATTGTTTTGGGCTGCGGAACGAGGAGAATAAAGGCTGATGCTACGCCCACGAGGTGATTCTGACATGAAATTTGACGACCACGAATGCAAAGACCGGAGAGATGAAATGAAAAAAATGTAGTTATAAGTCATGCAAAACTAGTGAAGAGGAACAAATGGGGTGGCTCACCACCTGCGCTTTGATTGGCCAGTTGCCATGTCGGAGAAGCTTGGTGGAGCTCGGTGTTTGTGAGTGGTGCAAACGTGTGAGCCTTGCGGGGACCACGAGGCGTGTTTTTGAGCAGAAAAGGAGACGAGGGAGGTGAATAAAATATCCGACCAGCCGGGCTACGGTGGTCGCTGTCTATCACAGAGCGGGTGATGCGACTAAAATTGGGCGGGACGTTCGTGTTAATGCGCAACGACATCGCTCAGCGCTCAGCTATTTCGGGGGAGTGCAGCGGTCCTTGATAGCAGAGTCCGGGCATATTATACAGCTACGCGGACTGGTCACGTTTCGAATACGACGCACTGCGGAACTCCGGAGTGAGTCTGATTCGATTCTTTCTCGTACAGCCCAAGCGACATGAAACCTATCATGTACGGTGACGTCTGAGGCCCTGGCGCGATCGACATTGGAGAGTCCCCGTATGTCACTTCTGTGGTGTCGGCGGTATAGGCGGGAAGCTATAGCCACGTTGAGGCGGCTCTTACGAACTCGGTTTCAAATACACGAAGCCGAGGGGTTTAGCGCACACCTATGAATCGAACTCGTTTCGCTACCTCTCGCTCATGACCAGCCGTGTCATCGTATAGTAGCTGGATTGGAAATGCTTGTTGATCAGCAGTGAGTCATTCTCCTACGGATTTCGTGCGTGTTAGTATTCGCATCATTCTACTGCCGATTCGAAGGTCTGTCCTCATGCATGCTGGATGTCGATGACTGTTGGGCGACCCCAAAGGTAAGTTTAGCATCATGAACACGTTGGTGAAACTCACCTTGGGCCTATTATGCCATCTCTGCCGTACAGCTTGTCGATTGGCTAGGGTTGTCGAGTCAACCTGCGGTGGGGAAGAGAAGAGACGGGAAGAGACGTTGAAGCATCACGTCAAACGTGCATGTTGGCCCTCGTGGCACGGACGGACCGAGCGGCAGCCGGCGATCAACGCAACTCGAACTTCGGGGGGCCGGAACTTAGCCTGAACTTCTTGTGGGTGCAACCCACCCAACCACTCGAGGATGGCCGCATCCACAACTAGTCTTACTATGGCCCTCACTGACGTCTATGGCGTTCCCGGAACACGACCCCGCCTCGCGTGGTACGTTATTCCTAGTGACCTTTAAGGTCACCTTCGGACAAGCTAAAGACCCGTCGAAATTACCTCGGATCTCCGCGCTATAGGCGGGCTATTGTGATGGTGACATCGTCTCCGGTTTCTCCTAGCTCTCGTTTCCAGAAACGCTCTTTCCGAAGAGAGGCAGCACCGGTGGCACATATCGTGCTTCGCCACGAACCTTATTTGGAGGTGAGCACTATATTGCAAATATCAACGATCCGCTCGTACTGGCAAGAGTCCTATTGGTCCGCACCTCCATCACTGTCCGAATCTCACCATACTCACTTGTATCTTCCGAGCACGCGTATACACGTTCTCACCAAGAACTACCAGCGGAAGGAGGAAGCAGTCGGTCATTCATCCGCAGCATATTCATGATTCATCGGGGAATCAGATCGTCACTCTGTATGAGTTCTCCGTATCGGTGGTTGTGATAGGTTACTCCGAGTACCCCTCTTCCCTGGATGATTGTCGGTGTGGGTGCAAGGTAAGTGGAGTCAGAATCCACGTCCATTGGGTAAATTATCGAGTTGGTGACATGTATGTACCTAAAGTCGACACCCACCCGATTGCCTGATTGCTATCCCTGACCAGATAGCCAACGTTCACGCCACAGTCGCTGCATATCCGCGTTGTCAGAGGGCATTGCACTCGATCTGATCATATCATTAGACCCTGTACAATCGTCGTCAGTCCCACAGTGCCTCACCACAAGTTGGCGCTGGCCCATATCCTCATTGCCGTCCCTCCTATTCCCCTATATATAGTGATTTGGAAGAGTGCCTGAATGTAGAAACAGGAAAACTCTGTTTTTGGTTTCAATGTGGTTTGCAGTGAGTCGATCCACTGAGGGATGCGCCAGTACTTGTGTGCTCTGAAGTCGATATCGATCTTCGTTACTTGATTATCAGCTTCTAACCCAGAAGCGACTCCTATAACCCACGGATACTAAGCATGATTTCGGGCAGCAGTTGTTATTAATGATGCGGCAGACCATTAAGAGGTGTAACATGTATTGTAAGGACAGGCATGTTGAGACAAATACATACACTATAAACAAAGTATAAAAAGTCCCTTGTATACTTAAGCTTAACACGCAAATAAAATACGGGTCGATACCATGGGGTGACTTGAAGCGTAGGGTGTCCCTTCAAGTCAAGTCAATAACCTCGCCTATAGGAACAAATTTCTTCTCTCGCTTGATCCTCTTGGCAGGTCGTGTATCACCGTCATTCAATCTCCCAGCTGGGAAGACTGCGTTGTCGATGATCTTGATTCCTTGGTCATCAGATTCCGACTTGACGCCAGCGCCAGTAGTCAAGTCGAGCACATCCCCGGAAGCAAATGACCTTTTCTTGGTCGGTGGCGGCCTAGGAATTATGCCGGCAGCTTGCAAGAAATCTATAAGGAAAGATCAGTACGACCTGCTATATAGCAGACAAGTGTACTAACCGAGGTCTCTGTATTTGAAGACAAAGGTAACAAGCGGGGCGTCATCCAAATACCTGGGAGTGCAAGTATGACATGATTCTGTCTTCACTTCCTGCCCATATCTAGGTTGCCGTGTTAGATGTCGGTCACAAATGGAGCGGAATCAACGCACGAGACACACTGTGTGACAGCCTTCTTCGAGCGTTCATGAATCTTGCCATGACCAGGTACTCTTAGGCGAGGCTCATATAAGCGCGTGGCTAGGACTTCAATTCTATGTATACGTATTTGTATTTCGCCCAGGAATTGTGATGCTTGATTCAAGTGTTCGTCCTGGTCTGCAAACATGTAAATGCTAAGTCAAGTTGTGTCTAGTATGAGATAGAATACCGGTAAGCTCTAGCTTTGAAAATAGAAAAGGAAGCGAGGAAGTCGCAGATAATGGTTGATTGCTTTGATATATTGTGCGTTTCGGAGACTTTGCCGACGGGAAAAGGACCCAGCCCGGGATAATCGACCCATCAATTTGCAACTGAGAGGCAAGTGAGTGCTCTCTGTATTGTAAGTTGTCCTTGAATACGACGGAAAAGCCCTGGAGTTTGCTAGCGGTAAGAAGCAATACATGGCTATCAATGGGGGGTTTGTTCTATAGCTACCTTGTCGACTTGAGTCGGAATCCAACAAGTGACCCTCCGCTGATCCAGATCCTCCTCGACGCCATACTGCTCGAGTTCCTTCCCATCTACCTCGATCCATGCAGAGACGCCGTTCAGTGACAGCATGGTTGTGCAAAAGAAGTGCACGGGAATTAGGAGAAGGTAAGATCGCGTGGCGGCTAAACTTGATTGTGGGAAAATTCTGGCTCCATCATAGCTGTGCTGACAACTTGATATCGATACACAGTACTATATAACCACAATTTCAGGATAGAAGAACATTCGTAGTTTCTACTTTCTCTTTCCATCACCTTTGCGTTGGGGTTTTCTAAGATCGTAATGTTGACACTCTGGAACACCCACGCTGTCGCCCAACCTTACATCATATACAAGGACAATATGTTTTCAGTTGGTTAACGGCACGGAATCGACCAGGGCTAATCGCTGATAAGTCTAACTGAGTGGTTTATACGAGATCTGGAGTCAAGCATTTACCTCGCATGCTATGTGTCCAGATGCCAAATACTCCAGCTGGTCAAGACGAACTGATGTAACTCTGCATCCTCTCCCGTCGTATCTAGTATTTTAGCGAACCTGAATGGATCAAACACCGTCGCATTTTCATAAAGATCCTCATCAGCATAAAGACGCCCAGTAGCCGCAGAGATCAATGTCCATTCTGGAGTAAACGTCCCGTCAGAGAACGTGAATTCCTTCATCGCCTTGCGAGAAGGGTCTCTAGTAGTATCCATCTATTAATAATAAAATTATTGTGCGTGAGAACGGAGCAACTTGCCCGCTACATTCCCTTTCCACCGTTGCCAAGTCCTCTTTCAGGAAGCTATGCAACGCTGTGTTTGATCAGCTTCTACTTCTTCACGCGAGTGTTGCATATATTGAGGGTTAGTCACAAGATAGAACAGCACGTGGGTGAAACTCTACGACCATTCGTCAGGCCTCACGATAGAGCACGGAAATAGATGCATGTGGGAAGTGGACTAAATCAATGTTGAAGTAAGCATTTATCTACACCCAAAGGTAGTCAAAGCTTACACGGAGAGAAAGAGGCGTGGTGACCATCAAATAGGTTGCCAAGAACTTCAGCCCGCGGTCCTCGCATTCTGCCAAATCATCCACGAAAGAAGATCATTCTACTGACTGACGGTAAGTTTTGTGGCAGTACCAATGAGGTCCGACGGACGGGCTTGAAA
Source organism: Leccinellum albellum (assembly GCA_038090015.1). NCBI lineage: Eukaryota > Fungi > Basidiomycota > Agaricomycetes > Boletales > Boletaceae > Leccinellum > Leccinellum albellum. The sequence goes on from JBBPLX010000080.1 coordinate 57,811, forward strand.
TACAACCCAGCTATCCCCGAACTTGTCAAGGCATCTCTGCCGCTCCTCAATGATTGAAGCTATATATTGCATGGCATTCATGTGCACAGTTCCGAGCGGGGCCTTTGATGAGATGAGCCATGAATACTCCAGATAAGTACCAAAGAAAAAAGCTCAGAAGTACTTGCAATTCCAAAAACTTGAGGAAGGGGTGAATAAAAACCCTCCATTGATGTGACATTGACGGCGGTTTATAAACTTAGTTCCATCCATCCAGGGTCGGCTTAGAACAAAAAGGTGAGAAACGAAAGATGGTTCATTGGGGAGTTGTGTACAATCCATTGGTGGTCCTGAAAACGACCTTTCGAATTGTGTTCAAGGCAGACAACTCTTCCAACCTATGTTCGATCCGAGTTACTAAATTGCGCACGCGGTTGTTGGATGCGTTGACCCTTACCATTGCATTTTCAGATCTAAAACATCCTCAAACGAGGTTCCAATGCTGCGGGTTAGTTGTAAATGAATCATATCGGATTATGATACGGGTTGGTGTGAAACTCAAACTCTTTCCCTGGCCATACTGTACAATCAAAGGATTTATTTTCAATTCGCGAGGGATGAGAGTTTGCCACCTACTAGTACATCTCTGACAGCTCACAGATTGAAAGTTGCTTTTGATGATGGAATGGACGTCAAACGAGTCCACTCTATCTATTCCTCCTGCTCTCGATAGACTTAGCTCCTTTAAATTTCGACTTCGCTGTGCGTGGGCCATTCATCCATCGACGGGAGTGTTTCGACTGATTCGAGTGTTTATTTGCGCAATCTGATGAGCGTGGTGACGAAGTTTGGCCAGTAAATAAAACCTAAAACAAGGTCTAACGTTGTCCACGAACGGATGAACGGAGTCATCCGGAGAGCAATCCCGACAATCACTCGTCAACGTACACGCATGACTTCCACATCGACTCCGAAAGCCTCACTTGAGCGCTCC
>JBBPLX010000081.1:0-58470 GCA_038090015.1 Leccinellum albellum
TCCCTTTCCAGACTTGGGTGGCGTTTGTTACATAATAAAGCACGGACAGAACATCATTGTCTTTCAAGTTAGCCGCGCGTACGGGAAGTGCCGCCATTGCTCTTTCCCTCCGCCTTCACCATGCTGGCTGCTCTGCACCTCAGCAACGATCCATCCATCCTCATTTTTCACCCTCCCTCCACTCCCAGGCGGTGTCTAATCGGCCACCGCATCCGCCTCGACTCCCTGGGTTCTGGACCCTGGGATAACACTACGAGGCGGATCTTCCCGCACGTCCTGGCAGCTTATCCTCAGTCCTGAACTCAGGCGAAAGACTACACACTGGCAGCCCACATTACAGCCAGCGCGTCCCATAATGCGCACTCCGATAGTTCAGGGTCCTCAAGGCCTGAGTACTTTGGCCGACATGTCATCGATTTATCCTTCAGACTGATGCTGGATGACTGACTCGGCGTGCATTCGGGGCGGTACATAGAGGAGTGTCGTCATCATTATCCCTTGCGTTTCCAGTCAGGTTTGAGTCCAGGTCGGAGTTGCACCATGTCCTGCCAGTAGTCGTTTACTTTGGTCCCGTTCTTGGGGTAATCGACTGCTACCTATGCATTGCGGCCAGCTTGAGACAGTCTGGATTGTAGGTGTTCAGGTGTTTAGATTCGTCTCGTCAGCTAGTTAGAGAGGAAGGAATAATACTTTAGATTGATATGTTCATCATGAGAAATACTAACACCGCAACGCGGTACGCAATCTGTCAGATAACCATCAGCAAACGCACCTAGTTGTAATGTGTTTGATGAATATTAGCCCACACCAAACAATGTTCGAAGAGGTATCATGAAGTCTGAATAGATGGAGAAACTCGTTGACCTGGCTGGCCCGCATCCCAGACTCATATCCTTAGAACCAATGTAAACGGAAAATTACACCAACTAGATGGATTCTTGGATGAATACGGCGAGTGGCGACATCTAACGAATACATTGAGCGTCGAGGGTATAGGATAATTAATAGCTGGGGGTGTCAGACTGGAGCGCGAATGCGAACTCGAAAGGCATGCGTGACAAAGACACAAAGACACGGAACGGCACCTCGAGCTTACTCAGATCAGGGTCCACCACCGGACGCTGCTGCAGCCCGGCGCCTCCGCTCCTTGTCCATCCGTAGCTTCTCCACGTATATAAATGTGAGGATGATGAGGTCCAACATGTGCTCTGCCTGGGATGCGATTTCCAAGTAAGCGCTTCTCCGCTTCCCTATAATACCAAGGGTTGCTCTGTGATACCGTGCGATCTCGGCCCTAGACCCATCGTCGAGCGACAACTGCAGAACGATGACGAATGAGATAAAAACGATCAGATAAGAACATTAGGTTGAACACCCACCACAACGTTCCTTCTGTTCATGTCCCACCTGTAATGACGACCATCAGGCCCGGTGAACGTGCGTTTCCTGAAAACTCAAGGGGTTTCAAATCAAGGCGTGAGTGCCTTCTCGACTGGTTAACGCATTGCATCTCACCTTCCAAAGAACCCATGACCTGGCAGGAAATCGTTGGCTTGCAGCTTCGTCCCTCCGATCGTAAACTTGGAGGAGCCGATGCAATGCCAATCGATGCGACCCATGAAGACATCGGTGGGGTCGTCTATGTTCGATGACGGCATCGTTTGTCGACTGATGGTTGTCGTACGGGTGCCTAGGCGGAACGGTGTGTTGCTCTTAAACACGGGCAGCCCGCGTTCATCCATGAACACGGTGTTGCGGACGCTTTCGGAGGAGAGAGTGAGGATCATGAATGTCTAGTGTATTGAAGCGTATAGTATGATGAGGAATGAGGGCTTCTTTGATTGCCTTTCAGAGGTCGCCTCCCGCATTTTTAACTCGTCTTGATGATTCATTGGTCGGGAGTCCAGGAGGCAGTGCAGGCATGAGGCGTGGACAGGGACAAGGGACAAGGTGACTCGACTAACTTTAAATATCGCTGCCCATTATAGACGTCAGTCATATACACTAGCACTGGAAATGAACTCTGAACCCACTTGAACAGTTGCTGTACAACGCCAAACGCAGAAACAGTCTCCAAGTCAGGAAAATTCGGAAATCTGAGGACTCGGAGCATGGAGCACTGCCTTCGTCCGTTCGCTTGCTGGTTCTGGTTTTCGAAAAAGAAAATCCAGACACAGGAGCTTTTCGCAGGCCCATCAGTGTAACAATGACCAAATAGCGATGATCATGCAGTGTAAATGGAATGTACCTGCCGCCGGCCATACTATGACCCCACGCTTTATTCAATTCTCGTTGCCTTGACGCTGGCCTCATGGTCGGGCCGTCACAACAGCTCTGAGGCTATCACTTGTAAACTCTCCGGCTCCGCAGTCGTTAAGCACAGGCTACATTTGAGTCCGATAGCAGTCGAGCGGTTGTATCCACGAAGCAGTCACTAGTTCAATCAAAACGAGCACACGAAGAACGAACCAAAAAAACTGAGACTTGGTAGAATGACGCGGATGGCACTGGGGCTATGCGAACAGTATGTAAGCTGATCATCGCTGTTCTAGCGGCCCCGGGTGAGAACACCATTGGATAGAGCGCTTCTTTCCACGACTCTTTCGTTCTGCAACATACAAAGGACAATCAGGTTCCCCATCGTGGAGATTAGCGAATGTGCACGGACAGTCTTCCCGAGTCAAGGAATGTCTGTACATTCCAGAGGATAGGGTATAGGTTGAAGGGATGTGGGAGACTCATCCTTTCACTAATGTTTAACTAATAACGGCGAACGTCAGGACCAAAGCGAAGTCAACTGCATCCCGAACCTTCTATCATTGAATAAGAGTTTCTGGAAGGACGGAGGATGATGTACTGACGTCACAGAAGAGTGATTGAGAAAAATCAGTGACGCGCTGTGATAGTAAGTTACGGGACCTTCAATACGGTTTGATACGGTAAGTATTTGGACGGAGCCTGAACGTAACATCCGCTTTACCGGATGGATCGATGGCCCTTCACCATCACAGCGAGTCCAGGTGAATGCTATGGACGACGACAGCGAAGAATTCGGTAAGTACAAATCAAGTGATACATAGCTCTTGTGCTAATATAGATAGATCCACGTTTCACATCGATCCTCACCGGTCAACGCTGGGTCCAGGAGCTCTTGGGAGGCCATCCCGAGCGCATCCGAAACTCACTCGGGGTTCACAAATCCGTCTTTCGAATCCTCGTCACTGAGCTGCAAGCCGCTGGGTACCGCGGTACAAGGCATATCACAGTCGAAGAACAACTCGCGATTTTCTTATGGACTTGTGTGACCGGTGCATCAATCCCTCACGTAGCTGACCGATTCCAGCGCCCAGATGGAACGATCCAAAAGTATCCATTTGATTTCATGAGTTTGTATATCCCTGACGCATCATCGGTAGGTATTTCAAGCTCTTACTCGGCGCATTTTCTTCTGGGCAAATCTATCGCAAGTATGTTCGGCTCCCTACCGTCGGCGGTCCAACGCCCACCGCTATCGCAGGGGACCCCCACTTTTCCTACTTCAAGGATGCGGTCGGCGCCATCGGTAGCACACACATTCCGTGCATTTCCTCGGCCGCAGAACAGAACTTCACGTCACAGAACTGTCTCGTCTGTTGCGACTTCGACATGAAGTTTACATACGTCCTTAGTGGATGGGAGGGACCCACTGCCGATGGAACGGTTTATCACGATGCCCGTGTACTAAATGAACTTGCTATCCCTCCCGGCAAATACTATCTCGCTGACCTGGGCTTTCCGAATTGCCCGGAATTTCTTGTACCATATCCTGGTGAGGGAGACCACCTTGCTGAGTGGGGTCCTGCTCAGATCCAGTGAGTGGTTTCGTTCTCCTTTTCTTCTTCTTTGGTGCTGATCAGTGATCCAGGCCTGTAAATCACCGCGAGTTATTCAATTTACGCCATTCGCAGTTGTACAACGTCATGGAACGCATCATTGGCGTTCTAAATACTCGCTTCAGGATTCTTATCAGCCCCCCAGAGTATGACGTGGGCACGCAGGCACTGATCCCGATCGCATGCTGCTGTATTCACAACATCATACGTACTTTCGATAGTGCCGAGTTAGAGGATATGGAAGACGTTACACAAGATGAGCTTGGGCCGGAGTCAGACTCCGACTCCGATATATAGGGTGACCTGATGAGCCACAGCGATATGGAGGGACTATGCGGAGGAGGTTCCGAGAGAAGGAGTCAGCCTATAGCAAACATTCGAGGTAACTAGTTGCATCACGAAGCCATGATCTATCGTCTGTCTCTGTTTGACATAAGTCATGTTGAGCAAGCAAATAGAAACGTGCAAAATGATGCATAGGTTGGTGGTCGAGCTCCTGTCCTCGCCCCGGACTTGTCTCCCAATACAAGCTTTCCGAACTGCAGTCACTTCCGGCGATGTCTTTTCCGTGGTGTGAGATACATGTGCGCGGCCTCTACTACACCCTGCTTGAAGCAGCCAATCACCACCACTATTTGATCAGCATCATCGTCAAATGATAGTTTTTGACAGATGTGATTGACTCAGGTCCCACACAGTGCCATACTATGATAGTATGTGTCTAGTGTGGTGGTTGCAATTTCTAGAATGAGATTTGCTTGAGGGCATCCACGAACGTAAGCGAGGAAACGTAGTAGGGGCAGAGTGAGGATACTGTACACTAAGCACCGATATGTACATATAGAATGCGTTGATCGAGTGGCAGGTCGCGCAACGTATTCATCATCTTGTTCAGTGCGTACGCAGCCCGCGTGTAATCCAGCTGACCAGACTCTCTGTTCACCATATTCTTATAAAACATCGATGTGATCTTGGTCGTCCGTCCGTCATCCACCGCCGACGTTGTCCCGATCACAGACCGAAACCCCACAAATTGCATCGCCGAAGCGAGATGGATCGCCTCGTCCGGACTCTCTTCGTCTCCGATTGTCGTGTGACATGCAGACAAGTATACAAATTGCGAGTTCTCCAACTCGCATCTGATCAGGTGTTCGATCGTAAAGTGGCCGTCGTGAAGCCCAAACGCTGACTCGAACGGCCGTTCGGAGTTCGGGAGACCGTGACATGCAAAGTGGACCCAGTCATTCTTCTTCAGCCCCTCCGAGACTTTGGATATACACGATTCCGGACCTTCCAGGCGAGTGAACGTGGCGAGACCTTGCACACGCTCACCGACTATGTCCAGTTCGCCGCCGACAGACAGGAGTTGGGTCACGCCCGTGGCATTGGCCTGTCCTATAGCAAGAAAACGCTTCCCGTTCATAGAGGAATTCGATGGCTCAGGGCGTCTAGCACGGATGAGGGCGGTCAGGGTGGGAGTGTAGGACGAGATGTACAGATGGAAAGCATTTCGTTGGCTTTTCCTATATGGACCGGCAGCATGCAATGGTAGAAAAGAGAACTCGGCAGTTGGACACCACCAGATGCGTGAGTGAACTGGAATTCTCAGGCTGGTCTGAAGGAAATTAACAATCGGGGAAACAACCTCGTCCCATAGGTCTCGCAGAAAGCGACCGAGGTCATTCTTCACGTCCAACAGTTTTGCACGCATATTCAAATTACGGAGTTCGGATGACAGGTCCTTGACGCGTGATTTTGAGATTTTCAATGGAATGTGAACTGGATCTCTGTCAAATAAGAGAACAAGTGCATCGCATGAATACTTGCTCGCATTTACGATGATGACAGGGCCGCCGATCGCAGCATGCTGAAGATCCGAGAATAGGGGAGGAAGTAGGAAACGCGCAAAGCCGGGTAATTCGCGGATTTTGCTAATAATAGCATGAAGATCGAGGTTCAGACGACACAATTGTTCGTGTTGATCTGGACTATGCAAGTTGATAACATCACGAATATGGGATGTCAGACTGCCGAACTCGTCCGCGAGGGTCTTTCCTGCGGGGCCAGATGCGATAACGTCGTCCAGAGGGAAACGCAGACGACTAATCTGGTTCCAGAACACACCACGTCCCTGCTCCAATAGCTCGACTGCTTCCTTTGGACGCTGTTTGCGAAGACAAGCTGAAAATGCATCAACTGCTAGGGATGAGGTATGATTCTTGAGGATGTGGAGATGTTGGGGTAGGGACGGAAGAGTCGCAAGGTGTTGAGCAAGTAACCGAAGAGATGTTTGGTATGCGAGAATCGTTGCAGGATGGTGGAATTCCTCAGCTACGCTGACCCATGCCTTAGCAGCCCACAGATCAGATGTTGAGACGATCTGTGGAACATGGGCCAACTCAGAGTAGAGACTAAACAGATCCTCCTTGTCCTTCGGCTCATCGGACTGGATGAATCGAGTATGGAGAATACGTGCAACCCGGTCCAGTGACTTTGATCGGTCAGGGTGACCAGATGGACGCAGTTCTATCGCTTCTCTCCCAAGGGCGATGGCTTCATCCAGATCCGTCACGTCCCCGACTTCACCGTACCGATCAGAGAGATAATTTGCCATGTGGGTTAAAGATGTTGAACGAAGCGGGTGCCCAGGTGGGCGAAGATCGAGGGCCTGTCTTCCAAAGACGATGGCCTCTGTGAGATCTGTCACTTCCCCAAGCCGCTCGTACCGAGCGTAGAGTTCTATTGCTATGTTGTTCACGGAAATCGAACAACGTGGGTGATCAGGCGGGAGAAGTTCAAGTACTTCTCTCCCAAAGACGATAGCCTCATCAAGGTCCGTCAGATCCTCGAGCTCATTGTACCGATCTAACAAATGGCTCGCCATGGTAATCAAAGATGTCGAACGCTTTGGATGCCCTGGAGGGCGAAGGTCGAGAGCCTCTCTCGCGAAGATGATGGCCTCGTTGAGGTCTTCCAGTGCTCCAAGCCGTCTATACCGGTCGGCGAGGTAATTCCCAACGTTATTCAAAGAGATTGGACGATATGGGTGCCCTGGTGGACGAAGGTCCAGTGTTTCTCTCCCCAGGTCGATTGCCTCATTGAGATCCACCATTTCACCAAACCGCTGGTACCGATTGGAGAGATAGATTCCAACGTTGTTTAAAGAGATTGAACGATCTGTGTGGCCGGGTGGAAGAAGGTCGAGCGCCAGCTTTCCAAGTACAATAACTTCGTTGAGATCCGTTATTTCTCCAAGTTCACTGTACCTGTCAGAGAGATATTTTGCAAGATTGGCCAAAGACATGGGACGAAGTGGGTGCCCTGGCGGGTGAAGTTCGAGTGATTCTTGTCCAAGGACGATCGCTTCACTAAGGTCTGCCATATCCCCAAGCCGCATGAACCGGGTGGAGAGGTGGGTTGCAACAGTGTTCAAAACAACTGAACGATCGTGCTGATCTAGGGGGAACTCCAACGCTTCTCTCCCGAGGATGATGGCGTCACTGAGGTCCGCCAATTCCCCGAGTTGATCGTACCGACTGGAGATATAGATTGCAACGTTATTCAGGGATACCGAACGGAGTGGGTGGCCAGGCGGACGAAGGCTGAGGGCTTCTCTCCCTAAGACGATAGCTTCGCTGAGGTCCGAAACTGTCCCTAGCTCTTTGTACCGTTCATGGAGAGAGGTTGCAACATTGCCCAACGAGATTGAACGTTCTGGGTGCCCTGGCGGGCGAAGGGCCAGTGCTTGTCGCCCGATATCAATGGCTTCGTTGAGATCCCTCATTGTCCCGAGCCGATGGTACCGATCAGAAAGATAGGATGCAAAGTGGACCAAAGAAGTTGGACGATATGGGTGCTGTTCTGGGAGAAGGTCCAGAGATTCTCTGGCAGTGACAATTGCTTCCTCGATGTCGTCTATTGCCCCGAGTTGGTTGTAGCGAGCCCGGAGATGAAAAGAGAGCAGATTCAGTGAGTACCATCGTCTGAGGTGGTCGGGTGGGCAAAGATCCAGCGCTTGGTGATCAAGGGTGATCGCCTCGTCAATATAGTCCGTCCCACCTCCTTCCTCGAACTCGGTGAAAGCGGATGCTGACAGTGAAAACAACTGCTCGACTGGTACGCGCATGACTTTATCGCACTTCACGTAGACAGAAAAAAATAAGCACCTTCTGGGTCCATCTGGACAGTCTTGACTGTTCTTCTGACTCACGCCGCTAGCGGATGCTGTGCTGCAGGCTGCAGCTGGTCCGCCCATGGCTCCATAGCGTAATGCAAACGTTAACGTTAAGTTGGCAATTTTCTGACATGGGAATTCCCAAAAATAGAGATACAAATTTAAGCGCCGCCCCGTCAACGTTCAAGTACTTTGGTCCTCAAGTACATATAGACTGAATAGGTTGAGTTAACCTACAGTTAGCAGTCATCCGCATTGAAAGAAAGCGCAAAAGTCACTGCCTAGGATACCATTATAGAGATACCATCATGGAGGGGACTATGGGTATTATAGGTATGTTCCTAAGCCAGTGTTCGTAGCCTAATTGGAGGTCGATGCGCTTCTTGGCTAGTCGCACACAGTGCCTATACTGGTGCATATGATAGGAACGCCAACTTGTCAATGAATATCACAACCGCTCCCATTACCCTTTCTTTCTCCATCCTCGGAACAAATATACATAACGCGAAGGTACAATCATCTTCAAGGAGACCAGCGTCGACGTCATTCCAGGCATAACTCCTCTGCTTTACTACATATCAATCACTCGTTATCATCAAGCTCGTCTTTGCACCACAGTCCTCGATGTCTGATCACATATACAGCAATGCTCAATCGAGAAGATAGAACCACCAACATCGTCTCCTGCGATCACTATGGCACACATTCAAACCTATAACCTTCCTTTCCCCCCCAACCTATCAAATAAATAAATGTACGCTATCGGGAGCGTCGACTTGACCACCCAGAATCATTCCAGCACCACCTTCCAAATGTCATACCGAGACAGTTCATCCTCCAGAAATCGGATTCAGTCCCTGCCTCTGGCGAGTTTTCACGTTGTTACTCAGCTCCTTTCCCGCGATCGTGTGATCGTGTTGCTCGGGATATGCACTCGCGTTCAAATTGGCCAGCAGCGTGTTGCAATGGAACGGACAATGTGGCAAGATGATCGAGGCCTGGATGAGTAGGCGTACGACCACTGCACACAAGTGGTATGCCGTCGCGAATAAGATCATCGCGCCAGACGGCGACGAAACGAACATCGCCTACGTATCATCGCAACCCGGAAGACAAACGTGGTGGTCCAGATGTCCGTGTTCGCCGTGAGTATGGTGCGAACCGGTCTCAGAGGCGGCGGGTGGAGTGTAACCAAGCCCGCTTACCTCTTCAGCATGCATAGTATGGGCCGCCCTGCCTCTTTCTTCGAAATCCAGAAGTCGGCGATCAGTACATCCACGGCGGTAGCGACGCACGCCCGCGAAATCGTTATTCCCTGGAACCAGTCGTTGAGTTCTCTCCTTCTGCATCACAAATTCTCATACCCCGACCATGTTAAGAGAATTCGGAGAGCGTCACCATGAGTACGCGAGATAGAATAATTTTGCTACGGTAACTAACGCGATTGTCACCTCCGAACGCTGCGAACAGTAAGCACACAACCCATATCATAGTCTCGATGTATTAACTGAGCATGAACAGATGAATGAGACGAGATAACCCGGAACTCGAAGACTCACAGGCGCAGACCTGAGCTTCGTCGTACAAGGCGTACAATGCATCGGATGGTACCCTACTGTGAATAACAACTCAATCCGTCGCGCGTATGACGTCAAGGATGGACAACATCCACGACGATCTCACCGGCATACTCAGCATCAAAGGGATGAACGTGCGTGAGGATCCGATCCGAGTCCCTGAGCCCCTGGAGCGGAAAATCGAAGCTCACGGACTCATATCCAGGAACGAGGCAGGTTCCACCAGGTCTGCTACATACCTGTATGCTGAAAATGGATACAGGGAAGAACAAGGGCAAGTGGACGAGAACGCCGCGTATGCTGTGTACTTCGTGATAACCAACGCTTCGTGGATCGTGTTCAGGGACTCGTTTTAATGCACGGACCTCCATGGACATTCGATCGAGGTAGAGACGTACTACGCGAAGATGACCTTGAACGAGATCACCCTCGACGTGAAGAACGACACAAGATGGGAGGGTAAATACTTGCATAAATCTGCGCGTACAACGGTTTGTCACGAAAACTGTCAAATAATTTCATCAATGACATTTCGACTAATGTCGATCGAATGACCGCGTTGCAAGGCCTGAGGAAGACAGAAACAAGAACAAATGGATGGCGTCTGTCACTCACTCACTGGATGTAATGATAGAGCCTGGTTCGAAGAAGCGAGAAAACGCGACAGGAAACGAATCCCGGGTCAACCTCTTTGGTTTCTGTGACGATGGCGGCGATCGCAGGCAGGGGGGCAGTGCCGCCGCGGTGCGACGACCACGTTGGTTCACGCCATAAGCTCGAACCATTTGACTCGCGTTTGAATGCACGTCGCATCGTACCAGGCGGTTACTAACGGTAGCCGTGATGGCGACAAGGTATTATTCGCCGTACAACCTCAAAGAGGAGTTCAATGGGCACGACATCACAGCAAGGTCCGATAGCCCTCGGGCTCCAAGTCCGAGCGGGTCTAACAGGGCAGTAGCCCGTCGATAAGGATCTCTGCCAGTGTCCGAGGAATCCGTTTGACGAAATGATGAAGAGAGGGAGAGTTACGGTAAAAGCAGGTCATCCCGGCCCGGGTCTTGAATCTTGACATGGGTATATCATATTGACGACTCGAGGCCACGATGCGGCGGCGTACATACCTGCCACCACCGGCGTGACCGCAGTTGCATTATGATCAGATTCGAGCGCACTACTGCCAGCACCGGAATCGGAACCCGGTGACTTGATAGCTTTTCAGCGGGCTATGCAGTAGCAACACGTCGACTCCCACCATACCACTTACGGTACTGGTGCTACGATGCGCTGGGATATGCAGATAAGTCGAGTTCCGCAGTCGTGCACGATCCGTTCCCTTATCTTGCGACCGGAAAACATACGGCGTGCGAGCGTTGATCGGTAGATCAGATCAATGCCTATGGCAGTGCCATTCGGAGAGGGAAGCTCCGAGGGGTCGTTACCAGCAGGTCCGAGTCCCCAACGTGTCCTTTGAAATCTCGACTAGTCTAGTAAATATTCCAGACTCCATGAACGTTCTTCGAGTTGCGAATTACCTCATAGGGGGGGAAAGAAAGGAAGGGAAGGCAGAAACGAAAATGGTCTAGCTGACAAGAATTAACCAGTAGCAGCAAAGCACACGAATATGATCCGGCCGATATGAGCTCGAACTCTCGATCGATCACAACTATAAATAATGACGTCGGGTCACTTGGTACCAGTAGTAGCCAGGGTATCATTCACTACTAGGTACTCATCGAAGTGTTTCACATCTTCTTTCTATACGAAGGGTATCGTAATCCATGCAGTGATGTCATGCATATAGTGATATCCTCCACTCGATCGTCCGGTCGTCGGCTTCGGCGCTCGAAATCAAGGTCTTATTGTCACAGTGGCACTGCCAATGGTGGCAGACCTTCTATGGGAAACATATATATCCATGCGACCTTACTCGGAGGTATTCGTCCACAACATGAGGGAGCCTGAGAGAAGAAGCAAACCTTGGGGGCGGAAACAAAAAGAAGCACTGCCAGTGCGTTTGATATATATGACACATACGAGGAAGCCGCGGGAGCGAACACCAGGAATAAACTGGCAGGAGATACGCGACAGCTCAACGACAGCTGATAAACATCGTCACTGACCGTTATCGATGTCCCCCGATCCTCGTTTTCGACCACGCGGACCGGACGTAACTGATAAATAATTAAAGAGTGCAAGGAAAAGAAGAATCTAACGCAGAATATCTATGAATGTCGAATATCATCCCCGACATCAACAGAATGCCAACCTCGTCCCATGGCCAACTACTACGACCTCCGTCCCGAAGGTTCGCTCAAGCTAAAGAGGGGCGTCGCGGATGGAGGATGTAGATATGTACGGGTAGAGTACAGAATATGTAAAAAAGAAATATACGACGCAGGGAAAGCTGTATACCACGTCCAGTAGTGGAACCGCGATAGAAGGAAAGAAAGCCCCGAAAATACCAGGGGGTAGTCACAAAAAGTAAGTAACAACAACGAAGAAAACGAGAGACGTCGAAAGTCGAAAGGTGTTACACATAAACATATGCTGACCAGCCACCGATCTAACATCTTCTCCCCGCCTCTAGGGTTCACTGTCCAAACGAGCTCCCCCTGCCTCTGCCGGTCCAGTTTGCACTCAGTCCGCCCTGCAGAGTCGTAGCTCCCTCCCACGTCGGCGCCGAATCGCTCCTCGACCTCATTCCGACCCCTTTGTTAGTAACCACACCCATCCCCGCACCCGTCGTCGTCGGCGGCGGCCCGCCCGTCAGCGAAATCGGTGATGCCAGCTTGATATCATCCCCCACCTCAGTCGGCACGATATCCATCTCGTCCCCCGTTCGCAACCCCACGTCCGTCCCAGTTTTGACGTTCTCACCCTCAGTCCGCGCACGCTTCTCCACCCTCCCATCGTCCGTCTCGAGCGTGAGCGTAATATTGGGCTGCCTCCGTCCACTGGGATGGCTCATATTACGCGTGTGACTCGATCCTTGTTTGAAAAAAACTTGCGCGCAATCAGACATCGTAGGCGAGGACAAAGGATGGGAAAACTGAGAGGGTCCGGTGGTGGTCGGGTTGATGGAGAGTGTGGGGGGGATTGTGTGCGTTAGTGATTCACGAGAAGGCGATCGCGAGTGCGAATTGGGATAAGGCGAAGGTGAGGTGGGCGAGGTTATAAAGATATTGGGAGAATGCTGATGGCGCGAAAATGAGTGTGGTGAGGGTGAAGGTGAAGGTGAAAGCATCGGCCCAGTAATAGGAGAGGCAGGTACGTCAAAGGACAGCGAAATCTCATGAAGCTCGTGCAGGATACTCGGCGAAACTGTGAGCATCCCCCTCAGTGTGCAAAGCCAAGAACAGAGAGGAGACCAAACTTACTTCCGTTTGATTCCTGATCAAGTTCCATACTTGCGGTTACGCCGCCTTTCGCACTAGCATCCACCAGTGCCTTGACAACTCCTACAAGCTTCTCGACTCTTCTCCTCTCCTTTATGATCTCACCTTCGGCCCACCGTCTCCAGTCGTCTCCGGAAGGCACTGCTCCAAAGGAGCTGAATGAAAATCCGGGTGCATTCAGTCCGTTACCCGCCCCGAAATTAAAGCGTGAAAGCTGAGCATCCCAATCTTCTTGACTTCCACCCAAACCCATGATGCCCTCATCTTCCCAGTCAACGTCCCTGTCGCCATCATCGCCTCCCAAATTTGACGACGATCTTGAGTGTGTGAGGACATGTTCACCTCCCAAACCAACCTGCGCGTTTGGTGGAATATGCGATGCAGAGGGACCAGTGAGATTCGCGGAAGGCGTGGCAGGCCCTGGATTGGTCGCAGCTGACAAAGTCTGGGGTATGCGGCTGCTCAGTGACCTGAGTTCTTGCCAGAGCGCGCGGTTTTCTTCACGGAGTCCGGAAAGAAGACGGACAACTTCACCTGGAAGTTCGACACTATTTGAAACAAAGAAGTGATCTGAGCGCTCAACTGCTACAGACGAGATAAGAGGCTCCTTACCGGTTCCTCTCTCTGGGGTCGGGTTCTAAGGCCTTGCGCTTGATCGCTTCCAGCAAGTCAGGGCGGCCACGTAGAAATTTCGGATGGGAAAACTCCCAAGTTTGGGAAGTAGAGGACGTGCGTTGTGCCCGCGGAGTCTATTGCGATGGTAACCATGATCGCGACATTGGGGGTACATATATGCAATGCATATACGCAAGGAAAGACAGCAAAAAGCGAATTCGAATGCGCGGCGAACGAGACATAAAATGAGACCATTACGACCAATGCAGGACACGAGAGTCGTAGGAAACGTACCCTATTGATCTTATGAAACCCGTACATGTTGAGTTGGCGGACAAAGGACGAGAACTGAATATATTCGGTATTTAGATCGGAGAGGGAATGACGAAGAAACCTACGTTATTGTGCTTGAAATGCGACCCAAGTATGCTCCTACTAAACTCGCCCACATTGGACACGACAAAGCTAGGCAAGCATTGCATCAATTCGGCATTCGAACATCTTCGAAGATTAACGTGAAATAAATAAACACCTTGTCCCTAATTCAGTCCATGAAATGAAGTTTTGGGACTTTGCATCATTGATCATCCTATGGGAAAATAATAGTTGCCATCATGTGTGAGCAGCGTGGGGAGTGATGCTTACTGATAAAGTTTTGTTACAAAATTATTGGTACCGACAGACTTTGCCATAACGTTCTGCCCTGGTTGGCTCGAGGATTCAGATGCCTTCGAGTTCGGGTTGCCTGGAGAGGATGGAAGAAGAAACGATGAGCAGTCGAGGAGGATATGAGTGCAGTTCATATTCACCGAACGAACCTCCAGCAGAAAAGGATACAGACGGGCTACTAAAATCGTCGTCTGAGGCATCGTCAGGAAGGCCAGTGAACCCAGTTCCAGCGCTATCGATATCCTCGTAAGGCGAGGCAGGATTGGGGTTGATTTCCAGTTGAGGGCGTGTATGCTGTGAAGAATGCGACTGGGAGAGGGAAGAATGCGAGTGTGAGTGTGAGAGGGAACGAGAATGGGAAGGGTGAGACGAAGGGGAAGAAGTGGGAGAGTTGGGTAGAGGAGGTGTGGATACTTTCGTCGTGATTATATGAGGAAGAGCATGCTGGGCGGAGGAATAAGAATGTGAATGATGGTGTATGCCGTGCGCGGCGGAGGCAGTGGTGGGGGAGACGGGAAGAGTGTTTGTGAGACTTCGCTTTCGGGGAACGCTTTTCTCCACAGCAAGTTCTGAGGAAGAGGCGTTATGGGAGCCAGTGGTAGGCCGTCCCTGAGAGTCTTGGGCCGGAATAAGACCGGCAGAGGATGCGATGGCATCTTCGAGGTTGTAGCCAAACTGAGGTTGGAGGGGCATGTTTGGGGGAGAGACGGGAGTTATCGGAGAGATGGAGGATCCACCTGAGTGGGAGTGGGAGTGAGTGTGGTGAGATTGACGAGGAATAGAGTGGTGAGCATGAAGCTGATGAGGGTGGAGCTGAGCTGCCTGTACTACTTGATGAGGTGCGATGGGTGATAGGGACGGTGGCGATGCCACGGAGAGCGCGCTGAGGTTGAGGGTAAGTCCTGATGAAGTCGGACGCTGGTCCGTGGCTGGTGACGTCTGTGGTTGTGTCGGTTGCTGTTGCTGGGTGGTCTGAGCGGGGAAGAAAAAGGGGGTGGGAGAGACAGGGGAGGGAAAGGGCACAGGCTGTTGATGGGACTGTTGGGACTGAGTGGTCAGGAGGTGAGGGGGCCAGACACGCTGGTTCGACTGGGATTGTTGATGAGCGTAATCTTGATAGTCCATCACACTGAGGGAGAGGCGGAGACGGGGAGGTGAGCAGGCGAGGATGGTCCTACTACTTGTACCACGACGAGAGTCGTTCTATTGCACCGCCTTGCAGGGTGCAGTGCGTGCAGCTCGCCTTCCTTCAAAGTCACACCTGCTCGGCATTCACTCGGCATCAAGTTACAGCTTGGTTGCCTCCGTCCTGATAACGTAATCAACACGTCCTCGCCTGCTCTCACAGCTTTTCGTTCCCCGTTCCCGTTATCCCGTGAAACTCTCTCCCTCTTTACGCAACCTCCGTCGTTTCCTTGCTCAGTCGCGCTCTTTCAACTTGCGCCACTGCGACGCACACCGACAGTAGATCGTCCCCGTTCGTCATCCTTATTATCTCTTTCCACCTCGTGTGTTACCCCATGCCATCAAAACGTGCCAGATCTCTCGTCGATGACCTAGAATATTTTCTAACCAGATCCCTTGGCTTGGACATCCTTCATGGGTAACCCCCAATCGTGTCATGTTATTCCTCTTCCTTTGCGCTCCTGCACATATCTATGACGACATCACACTGCATAATCACCGTCAAGCTCAGTCCCTGAAACGCCGCAGCGCCGTCTCCACGACTCCAAACAAAATAAGCTCCGTGGTCAAGTCCACGCGTTTGTCCACCCACAGAACACATTGACTATCGTCCAACTATCTTATTCCCAATTCAGTATGGCGTCCTTCCCACGAGTCATCTGCGTGAACAAGGGGTATGGCTGCATCACAACTCCAAAGTTAAATACATGACTTCCATATCTGATCGAAACCCTTTTTTCGCCGATCCCTTCTCACCGTTACCTAGAGTCAAACCGGTGTCAGCGGGTGCAGACCACAACTTAATCACATCCACCAGCCAACGACCTGCACCGCACATCCACCTTTTAAAAGCGTGGGTAATGTAACCTCTATTCTTTCCTCTCACTACTTGGTGCACATGTTTTTCTCCCGACGCGTCTCTTCCGTCGGCGATGGTAGGTGCGTGACTTACGAGTGGACGACCTGCCGCTTATCGCACGCAACCCACCTGTCGGCCGTACCGATTCTTACGTCCTCCCGGTGCAACGCCAATTGACAATAAACTAAATCCCTGTCGGTGATCACAACACGCACTCTCGGTCAAACGCACTTTATAGACGACTCTCCCATCATCTGATCCTCAAATATCTCCATTTCCGCCGACGCACACGACGGATAACCGACGCCTACCCGCATGTCATCGTCGTGGAAATTGATGCGTACCGACCAAACGCGTGTATCAACGCTCGATGAAAAGACATACCCCAATCACATTTCCGTAGAGGCGATGCCCAATACATGAACATTAGAAATGCGGTGGGTATCCACCATATGGCTAATGCCGTAGAGCGTGGCTGAACAGACTGTTAGTTTCTTGTTCCGGCGCGGGCGCACGATCTGTGGCAATTGGCATGCGGTGGCCCACTTGGGCTCCTCCCTGGTAAAGCTGGAGGCCGCAAGGACTTGGCAGAAAGGCGATGACCAATGTGATGAATCGACTGATTTTCAAACTACTCGGGCACAAACCACATCATATCAGGGCCCTCGCGTCCGCAAAATTACCCGAGAGAAGTGGAAGGTCATACCGCTCTCCGGGATTTGGAAACGCCTCGAGGTAAACGAATCGCGCTGTGAGACACCTTTTAAATGACTGAATGGAGGGGCGGATCGGCCCGATTATTTGTTGAAGGCAGCTGCGCAAGAACGGTCGACTCCTGTCGTTCATTTCAGCCCGCCTCGGTGATATATCGGAAAACCCTGCACCTTCTGGCGCTACGAAAGTGATAGATTCAACTTCATCCATTCCAGAAGGGATCAGGAGAAGGGATCAGGCAACGTCTTCCATGCTGAGCGCCGAGACCCCCGAAGGCTTCCATACAAGGTGATCCCTTGAATGAAGCGAGTCTTACGTAATAGGCAAGCGCGGGGAAGGAAATTACAACTTCGTAAGTTCGAGGTATGTAGCACTAACTAATACGATACTGTACTGCAGCGTCATGCATGCACTCATGACCCTGAAGGTATGATTTGATTGTCGTTGCACAATGATGACCGCTTCCACACAATTCTGGACTTCCAGGTTAAGGCAAACTCGTTGCAGGATCCGTCCACCCTGAAAACTTCGCATGATAGTAGTTGCATGTCAATAACTTCAGACGTATTGAGGTAAAAAGGCTGTGATTTGGATCCGTTCGACCTGAAATAGACCCCTACTAGTCTGCAAGTATGCGTCTGCTTGGGCGAATCTAGTGATTGGACGACAGGACGTAAAGGGAATTAGACGTACCTTGGGGGGAACGCGTTCCCCTCGTGTGAATTCCCGCTGACGTCTTGATAGGCCAAACGTCTCGTGGCCACATGCAGGGACGTCCAAACGTTTTCAATCCACAGCCACATCGAACTTGTCGAGTCACACGACACATGGACGCGGTAGCTGCCACTGTTGCACTACACACCTTTTTTTATCGCATTCGCTCGCCGTACAGCACCGCAAGGCAATTTCCCAGACACACAGCCCGGACCATACTATGTCGCCAGGTAATTCGTCTCTTTCCGTCAACGGAGAGAGCAGAAAGATGACGTGTATACCGGTTGTACAGTTGTTTTTCACAAGCAGAGTCCATTTTCTCCAAGTTTGAGGATGAAGACGGGATGACTCCGCGATCGTCCTTGATCGCCGAGTACTGAGTCCCTACCCACCAGGTCACCCCAATCGACGGTTCTCGCTTGCTAGTCATCTCTGGCGTCGCCACTATAAGTTTGGGTTTAGCGAACATCAAGTTCGAGATTGTGGCTGCGAAAGAAGCGCTGGACCTTCTTCCAGAAGCACACTCAGGTTATCCCACTGTTTTGTAGCGCGCTGCATTCTATCTGTGCGATGGATACTTGCGCCAAGGATCTATCAACAAAGCCATCAATTGGTGACCTCAAGCGCTCAACCTGTGCCTACCGAGGCACCCAGAACGTTCCCCCTGTTTGAACAACATTGCAACCCGTCTCTGCGATCCATCCTGCCTGCCCGGGGAAATGGCTTATCTCAATAATGCAATCCCCCTCGGGCGACACGTACTGGATTTCCTCCCGCCAGGACATACACATTACTCATCGTATTTAAAAACAATTGCGATTTGTCTTTGTGTATTCCGTCGGTACGAGCGGCTTGGGGAAATGCGGGATCTGAACGAGGTCATCACTCGAGCTTCTCCCACCAGGATATCTACTTCGTGCAGCATCTTGTTATGACGCTCATCTCTCCCGTCGCTACCAGCAGCTAGAAGAAATGACAGATCTGGACGTCTATTAAACTCGGAAGAGAGGTGATCGACCTGAGCAACTCCGAGCACCCAGATCGCGCGACCGTTTTGAGTAGCATTTCAGAGCATTTTCCGATTAGTACTCACCAGCGGCTCAGGGAAAGGAACAACCTCCCTTGACGAGGCAATCACTCTCGCTCGTAACGTACTCGAACCACATTCATACAGTCATGCTGTCGGGGCACATTCATTGGGCCAAAGTTATCTCCATATTCGACTCATAGGATTTGGCTCTACATCCACACCCCCAGCATCTAGACATTCTCAAGAACTTCACATCATCACCTGCGGTTGATGCATTTTCAGCTAGTCTTCCCAGACTACTTCAGAGGCAGTTGAATTACAGGAGCAAAGGCGTGATGTCTTCTTGGATCAAATGAGTCGTGTCTCCGTTCTCCCCTTGACGTCATCGCATTTGTCCGGGAAGGAAAGATCCTCGCTGACGAGTTCCTTCGACTGAGCTTAGATGCTCTAAGGTGATCGATTCACCTCCTCCATATCAGCACGACCGACTTTGCGGTCCCAACGACGTGTTATCAACACCATCTGCGGGCTGCCAGACCTCTCCTGTTCCTCGCCGCCTCCCACGTTCTCCGACCTTCAACAGCCGTGAACGCGTGAACGGTGGTCTTAGAATCATATTGAATGCTAGCAAGTATATCATTGGAACTCCGCTCCTTGACGATGCACGCAAAGATGATAGCCGTGAAGCAAAATATGCGAGACCTCTGGGACGTGGTTGTATCTCCCGATCGTCTATTTCCTGCAGACGACGATCTTAGTCCGCTGACGCATCTTCAAGTGGTGCCCCACTGCTGAGTTTTCTCAAGTTATAACACTGCATGCTGCTGGTCTGTAATACTAACTTGAATTCACATCTACATACACTCCAACCCTCACCGGCCTCACCACCCTTATTCGTGCCTGACGGTGGCATGACATGATAAGTGCCTCGATAAAGGGGAATGTTTTACCGTGAGTCAGGCCAACCCCAAGTGAGAGGCCGAACTCATCTATGTCAGTAGCGAGCTGGATATCATCAGTGAGGTGTCTGTAAGGAGCAATATTGTTTGGTATAGGATACCCTAAGGTACCAGGTCTCATTTCATGTATCACTATCCGCCAAAGAGGGAATGGCCAATCGAGTCAACGTTTGGACTACACGACGGTCAGTTTACAGTCGAACATATCGGGTGCAAGTTGGAGAGTCCCCTCAGTTTATATACTTCTATGCATCACACGACGATCGGAGACGAGTAGAGTCCTGACGAGGGATCCATCTCGCGTCTGCGATGGGGTTTGTTGGGTTCTGGTCCGTGATTGAGACGACGTGGGCAGTAACAGATGGAAAAACAGCCAACATTACGTCTATTTTTACAAGCATGTGATGGACGAGTCTGTTTATCAACATACTATTCGATCAACTTGAAAGCACTCTATCCACGATAAATCCATCTGCAGGATCGACTACTGCGACACGGGATATGGGGGAGCATGGCATAGTTAACATTCATCATAATCTTGACCCCGTCCCAGCTCACACTGCGTTCTCCGACATCTCGGACCGGATTCCATCTGCGTTCAGCTGCCAGGACGATCAGCGTCCAGGTACGCCATGACCATCCGCGACGGAGAGGAAGCGCGAACGACTTGATCATGAGAACTTACCTGACGGAGAGGGGCGGAGGAAATAGACATCCTCTTCATATTTTGTCTGTCCGTCGCAATCATGATGACGTCCATTCCACGCGACCTCGTCTGCTCTATGTCGACAGTATGCCCTGTCATTTCGCTTTGAATGTATTGCCTTGCATTCAGGTTCGCGAGTACCGTGTTACAGTAGACAGAGCAAAGTGGGATCCCAAACGCCATATAGATCATTTTCGTCGGAAAGGCATGCATCTGTATGGTTGGATTCTCAAATGGAAGAATCTGACGGCCGTTTCCAGAACGCACCAGGATAATGGTCAAGAGTGCAAACAATGCGGTCCATGACCCCGTATTCACCGAAAACAAAATTAGGCGTTGCAAAATATGTGCCGTGCTTGCCAGTGACCACGATTCAGATGCGCTTATACACGGTCCCTATGTTCTTACCTTGCGAAGCTACAAGCTGTTCGTTTTCGAAGAAGAAGGTATGTAAAGGAAATGGCGATTAGGATATCTACCCCAGCAGCAACAGAGAGTGTCGAGGTGGCTATGATCTGTCCACCCAAAGCTAAGAACCCTGATTCAGAAAATGGAAACATACACCCACAGTGAAGAACATATCGCCCAGCATAGCGACCTTGACGGCATATACGCTACACAGATAACGGTAAATCTGCGCAGGCTCGCACTCTCTACAAAACGAACGAACGGACCCATGACTGAAATAAAGTGCTTTGCATACGTAAACTGAAAATGTCAACAATTAGATTTTACTGACGCGAAGGGAACCTCTGAAAGCTTACGGACGGTACCTCCTAACGGACAGGAACAGCGCGGTCAGGGTTCGTTTCGCTAAAACCTGCAGAGTCTTACCAAGCTGGCAGCATCCTAGGATGACCTATAACCTAACGGTCAACCAACTGTGTGGCTGGGTAGTACTGGAATAGACCCAAGGCTTACCCAAATGAGGGGCAGAACAACTTTCTTCCCATTAACTGAACAGCTTTCAGTCGCAAATAAAATGACTAGACAAGTACAATACGAACAGAGGTAGATTCGATGGACAAAGTAACCCTGCGCAAGTGCGGCGGCCAGCGCCTAGGTGATGTGAATCCTACCGTTCATTGCGCAATAGATAAAACAATAAAACAGGCACCATTGTAAGCAACTGGAACTATTACATCGTCCAAGTGAGCGGATGTTCCGAATTCGCGAAGGTGTCCAAGACGTCACTTACTATGAACTCACTAGGGAGAATACATATCTCAACACGTAACTAGCGGCAGTAGTATGACTCACGGTGTCCCGTTCAATAGTAACGACAACGGGTTTAGCACGCCAGCCAAGACAAATTTGTATGCTGTGAGGGATACCAGGATGAACGAGAGCGAGGTTTTCGGCGTCCGAACGTACCACCGGAAATGGTTAGCCCTTCATGAATCATATCCAATCCCCTATTGTAGAGAGTCAAGGACTTTACCAAACCGAGGGCGAGCGAACTATACCATATAGCTGCCACCTTGAAAGAATGCATTATATTACCGGGCTGTATTCGTGAACAACTGCTATGACTCACAAATAGTTTTACGCGTAAAGGATCGTCCCGATAGCTAGAACGAACGCTCGGTAATCCTGCGAAAGCACGATAAACGTGGACCTCACTGGATGTAATAGTAGAATCTGTCAAATTGATTGAGATAGACAGCCTCCCATCAAGCACACTATAGAATGAACGACACTCACGACTGCACGCATGTTATGCCATACAACGCCGTCGTCATAATGGAGCCAAAGAATAGCGGACCGTACAAAGATTCAAAATATTGTGTGAAGGGCGGACTGAGATCCATCGTGACCTGTAACGAGCGGCTTGACTCCCTGCAGTGGCAGTCTCCGGAGGTCGAAATCTGCAACTGATACGGGAGCCGGTTTATATATATATATGCCCGATATTTCATTTGATATGTCGGGAGGGATCGGACGAGGTGGTGAATAAAAGAACCGAGACGTACCGATGAGAGATCCATCAGATTGAGACATGATGTCATCCCTAGTCTGGTTGTCCGTTGAGAGAGGAGAAGGGGATCCGGCGATCCATTTTGGAAAGGGGAAGATACACCACGATTCAAGAAGGAAAGTCAGAGGCCAACCATGTGATACGACATGCGGGGCCGTCCTGGACTTCCACAGAGTGACATTTGATTGGCCATTCAAGTGACAGAAATTTCCGAGCTCGCTTGTAGTCTGCGACGGATCCAATCTCGTTCCGATCGCCGCCTTGCGTCATTACCTCGCGTCGTGGGGAATCGGTGGCTTCCAGCAAGAGAGAGCTACCCGTTCGTTGTGCTCTTTTAATCAGGCCCAGCCCGCAATCCAACGTTACGGATACCTCGTCGACGAGACCCAATGACGGTCACATGGTTGATTGCTCGAGGGCGTTGTGTTTCGTTCCTTCGCTATCATGCATGGAGTGTAAATGATGAATTGCTGAATTCGAGCCTCAACGTCTCAACTCCAACCCGATCTCAGGTGGGGGTGGACGTGATTATGTAAAGACGGTGACCTCCCAAGGGGTGGTCGGTCGGTCGGGAGTCGGGGAAGTGACCCACCGGCAAGGCATGCGATAACAAACGCCTTCCACGGACGGCTGACACAACGGCATGTCACGACGTGACGAACGCAACTCCAGAACAGCGACGATGGACACAATGATGACGACCCCCGACGACAGATACGGCGACGAACGTGATGACGGCGCAACAACTTCGCGCCAGCGTTCCCCCACGATATGATGACTCTACGACGACGCAGCGCGCGATGACCGCCGTGCACTCTCGCTCCGCCGAGAGCGCATGACAGTCACCGTGGCACATCTTCATTCCCAATGAAGCGCCAGCACTACGCCGCGACGATGCAACGCCATCCTGCCGCTGATTCCTGCAGTGAGACGAACGGTCTCGGTCTCGACACACCATGACACGACGAATACGATATCGTGCGGGTGACGAGTTTGGCGTGCGTACCTGCACGATACCCACCTCGTTGCGTGCCCAAGGTCCCGTACGGCACTAAGTATATCTATATCCTTGCGATCACGGCGTATGTCATGCACCCGGCATATCTGGAATCCGTCTGGCAACTTGAACCCTGGGGCGGCGTACTGACAACCGCTTCATTCGGCAAACTTTCTTAAGTAACTCGGAGTCCCTCCACGGTCGAATGCTCGAGACACAAATAAGAAATGAGTAAATACACGATAAAAACGCCTACATGACCAACTACTACACAAGGGTATCAGCGAGAATGGCACAGTCAACATCCATCATATCTTGATCTCGTCCCAGCTCACACTGCGTTCTCCGATATCTCCGACCGGATCTCATCTATAAATGACACCGTATTCCGCTACCATGACGAATCAGCATCCAAGCACACCGTGACTATTGCGACGGGAAGCGCGAACGACGACTTGCATCATCATTGTGAGGGCTTACCTGACCAAGAGGGGCGGAGGAAAGTGACATCTTCTTGCCTTTCTGTCTGTCCGTCGAAACCATAATGACCTCTATTCCCCGCGATACTGTCACCTGCTCTGTGTCGACATTGTGCCTTGTTGTTTCGTTCTGAATGTATTGTCTTGCATTCAGGTTCGCGAGCACCGTGTTACAGTAGACGGAGCAAAGCGGGAGCGAAAATACCGTGCTGATCATATTCGTTGGATAGATATGCATCTACAGTGTTGGTTTTTCAGGCATGAGCGAAAAATCTCGCAAATTTTACTACAACGCACCAAGATAAGGGCCAAGAGTGCAAATAATGCCGTCCATGAACCCGTATTCACCGAAAACAAAATTAGGCGTTGTAAAATATGTGCCGTGCTTGGGAACCACGATTCAGATGCGCTTGGATACATGGTCCCGGCGTTCTTACCTCGAGAAGCCAGAGGCAGCTCGTTTTCGGAGAAGGAGGTATGTCAAGAAAATGACGATCAGGATATCTACCACAACAGAGATAGAGAGTATCGAGATGGATATGGTCTGTCCACCCAAATCTAAGGCCCTTGGTTCGGAAAACGAAAACCTACACTCACAGTGAAGGGTGGGTTATTCAGAGTATTAGCGTTGACGGCGTGCACGCTACACAAAAAACGGTAAATCTGCGCAAGCTCGCATTCTCTGCCAAACGAACAAACGAACCCATGACTAAAATCGAGTGCTTTGCATAGGTAGACTAATAATGTCGACGGTTAGAGTTTACTGACATGAGGGGGACCTGTGAAAGCTCACAGATGGTACATGCTAACGTTCAGGAAAAGTGCGGTCAGGGTTCACTTCCCTGGAGCTCGCAGAGTCTTACCAAGCTGGTAACATCCTAGGATGGCCTATGACCCAACTGTCAACCGGCTGTGTGACTCGCTATTCGGATGGACCCCTTACCCAAATGAGGGGCGTAATAATATGCTTCCCACTAACTGAACAACTGTAAGTCGAAAATGGAATGACTGGACAAGTATACAAACCGACGTAGATTCGATAGACGAAGTAACCCTGCGCATGTATGGTGGCCAGTACCTGGATGATGTGAATCCTACGTTCATCGCTCAAACAATAAAACCCGCACCGATGTGAGCAACTGGAACTATTATGTCATCGGCGGATATTCCGAAGGTGTCAAAGACGTTACTTACTATGAACTCACTAGGGAGAATACATATCTCAACACGTGACTAGCGGCAGTAGTATGACTCACGGTGTCCCGTTCAATAGTAACGACAACGGGCTTAGCACGCCAGCCAAGATAAATTTGTATGCTGTGAGGGATACCAGGATGAACGAGAGCGAGGTTTCGGTGTCTGAGCGTACCGCCGGAAATAATTAATCCTTCATGAATCGTATCCAATCCCCTATTGTAGAGCGTCAACAACACTACCAAACTGACGGCGAGCGAACTGACCATAAAGCTGCCACCTTGAAAGAATGCGTTATATTACCAGGCTGGATTCTTTAATAACTACGGTGACTCACAAATAGCTTTACGCGTAAAGGATCATCCTGATAACTGGAACGAGTACTCGGTGATCCTGCGAAAGCGCGATAAACGTGGACCTCACTGGATATAATAGTAGAATCTGTCCGATTTATTGAGATTGACCATCCCTCCATAAAATACACTATAAAATGAACGACACTCACGACTGCACGCATGTTATGCCGTACAACGCCGTCGTCATAACGGCGGCAAAGAATACCGAGCCATACAGCGATTCAAAATGCTGTGTGAGGGACGGACTGAGATCCATCGTGACTTGTAACGAACGGCTTGACTCTCCCACAGTGGTAGTCGTTAGAGGTCGAAATCCGTAACTGAGATGAGCGCTGGTTCTTATATATGCATGCCCAATGTTTCGCTTGATATGTCGGGAGGGATCGGACGAGGTGGTGAATAAAAGAACCGAGCCGCATCAATGGGAAATTTATGAGTTTGGGACGTGATGCCATCCCTAGTCTGGTTATCCGTTGAGAGAGAAACATCTGAGACAAATATCCAGCGATCCGTTTTGGAAAGGGAAAGACATACTCACAAAAAGGCACCTGTAACACTACGAAGGCAAGTCAAGGGTTGGTCAACCATGTGATACGACATGCGGTAGTTCCACGAATTCCACAGGGAGTGGTGTCTGATTAGCCACTCAAGCAACAGAAACATCCGAGCCCGCTGGTAGTCTGCGATGGTGCAAAAAACCTGTTCCGATCGTCCCCTAGTAGCACCATAGCTCCGCGCCGTGGGGAGCCTGTAGCTTCCGGAAAGAGAGACCTATGCGTTCTCAATCAGGCCCGAAACACAACCTTACGGATACCTCGTCGATGGGACCCGTATTAATGTCAAGGAACCATAGACTCGTTGATGACCACATGGCTGATTGCTCGAGCACGTTTTATTTCCATCCCCCGCAGACGGCGTTCATGGGCACTTCAAATGCCGAATTCGAATTGCTGAATTCGAGCAACTCCAACCCGGTCTCGGGTGCGGGTAGGCAATGGAAAACTCGCGTAGCAGTTTTCCACGCGTTGGCGACACGTTCGCGTGTTACAGCTGCTAAAAAAAATCACGCGTGTCAAGGGTTGAAGTTGAAACGCCACAAATAGCTGTAAGTACTTGTATGGACTAGATCTGAAGATCTAATTGGCTGGACCTATAGATTCGTGTTCGTTACCGTGGAACACACGCTCAAACCCACCACTGGTCCCTCTTCTCACTTGGAGGCACAGCCTGAGCTACTACTGTACCATTTCGATCGATTCGTCTGTCACGCGTCATACTGATTTTCTTTGGCACCGGATTTAATTTTTTCTCGATTTTTCAGATTTTTTGGGATTCCCGAGAAAGGCACGTGATGACGAATCGATCGAAATGGTACAGCAGTAGTATCGTACACGTATATATATCGATTATTGGGGAAATCCATGACCACGCCGCACCTCCATTAGCTCGATAGGGTCCATAACAGTTCGTGCCCGAGTTATGCCAGGTGTACAATTGTTCTCAGTTTGCTCCGGGTGCGAGTGCTCGGTGTCTACTCTTCGGTCTGGCCAGAGTAGATCATCCATCTGTATGAACTCCATCTGCCTGTCTATCTCCCGACTGATGTCGCGCGTTGTGAAAACCCGTGCTTGGAATCCGCGAAGATTGAGAATAAGGCGTTGTCCGACCGCCGACAACAATGGTAATGATATTCTGCCTCGCAGTGTCAGATTCACGGATGCAAGTCAACAATGTTGTTGGGTACTCACGCTGCGGAAATGAAAGCCGTCGGACTCTATCACATCATCAATAACTACTAGGATATCGTCTACAAAATACGAGTCGGATTCTCACTTGACGAAGTATGGTCCTACCAAGTTAATGTGCATGATCGAACACTTGGCCGTCGAAAGAAGATTCTTACCAGCATACGATAGAAAGGACGTTATTGAACATGCTTGTCTGCATGGTAGTGGAAGTCAATGTTTGCATAAAATCAGGAAGGCTTACGGCGTAGAATATGCCAGCTGGACTACCGGTCAAGACCGAAGAGGATTAAAATGTTGAACATACTTACCGTCTCGCACGAGCAGACGAATTAGCGGCGAGGGGTAGAGCCCATGGGTCTCCCTGATAATCTTTCGAAGGCTGTACCATACCATCACCAACACTGCGCTGTCCAGCAACAGTCTACAGGGCAGATTGAGACCAAGCATGTTACCCATGAATAACTTACGTTGCCATCCACATTAACCACTATGGGGCATTTCGAATATCTCGACATATACGAGGATAGCGGCACTTACAATGTGAGCTGTAGTTTGATAATGTATGATGAGTAGGAGCCGAAACGCTAAAAACTGACATACAAGGCATTTGGTTCACGCATATTCCAATCTGATCTAGATATTGAAACGGACGCGCTGTAACGGATTTTCAACAAAGTGCAACAGGGAGAAGTGTCATAGCATGCACATGGGGCGCTAGCCTGTGAATAAATCACCGTTCCCAGCACGGCTAGGACATAAAAAACATATAGCCAGATCAAGAAAACTGCAGTGCCATATCGACAACCCCAGACCGCCCAAGCGCGCATTAACACCAGGACTACAATTGATGATCATGATCGAATACCAGACAGCTAAGGATATACGCACTGCGAATGGACTCCGCAGAGGCGACAGTAAATAGTGTGATAAACAAGCGAAAATACCCACAAAACTGCACCACGTGGAGTGACTGAGTACCGAGCCCCTCGCAAAGTAGACACACCACATACGTGTTCGGATTGTCGATTCAGTAACCCTGCCTCCTCCAGCATGATGAACGTCTGCCCGATCACATTTGCATATCGATTCAGTAGAAAGCCTGTTTTGACAGATGTCCACGGAGCTTGCCAGATGTACCGCACCTTTCACAAAAGTCAGATAGGCCCCCCACCACAGAGTGGCACATACCTCGAGGGGAAGTGTGAGCAGATAGTCGTAGAGTAGTAGCGTGTTCCCGGAGAAGACCGCAGATCTGGAACCATGAGACAACAGAACGGGAAGCGTAGTTGTATGATCTACTTACTTGCGAACAAACAACGCGTTCAAGAAACCAGACGGTACGGACATGACGCGCGATAGATACCCAAAGACTTGGATAAAGACTAGTCGGTCCGCCTGAACGCCAGAGGTTATAGGTCCGCGGAAACCCTCAGGACGAGCGTAACGTTACTAACTCCCCGACGACCATGGATGGGAATTCATCCAATTTTGCAGTGAGAAACAAAGGGCTCGACGTCATTAGTGGCGGACGTCACTTTTTCAATTTCCATGTGGCGCTGATAGGTAGCTGTAAAGTCGGTGTAGGCCGACGTGGTAGCAGGCGACGTCGGTTGTCTACAATGTACCGAGAGAAAGCCTGAGAGAATATTAGTCGATGAAGAACTCGTCCAAAGCAATGAAGTTGGCACTCAATGAAAGTGACAGAAACTGGAACATTGCGGTCTGCCGAGAAGCATGACGAATTAGTCAAAGGGCGAGTTGAAGGGACGCATCGGGATGTGAACTTGGGTTCGGGCCCGGGGAGCGTCGTCTCCTGAAGTTGCTTCACTCGGGCAGAATCAGACTCCAGAAAAGATCTGTAAGGGCGCACAATTTGATCAACCTGAACGGCCCCAGGGCCGCCCATCTTATACCCTTGATCTCGAGGGTCGGGTTTGAAAGCAGTGAAGTGCCAGCATCACAGCCCTCTCATGCCTCGTCAACAGGGAGGGGGAAGAGAAAAATATCTCATTCGCATAACGACAGTGGGTACCATAACATACTTGCGGCGATCAACTATCAGCTGACAAGAATCAAAAGGGAGAAAGAAAGAAACTACGCGGTCAAGACCCAAGCTTGAACACAATGGATGTCAGGATGTCAGAATGGTGACATGGAAAACAGAAGAAGACTAGACAGTAGACAGTAAACGTAAGAAAGGAGAAAAAGAGGTAGTTCCACCAAATCCAACACCATACACGCCACTATTACACTTTCAGTTCCACGAATTATTAGCAACTATGCTTGGAGAATGCGGAGGTGAACTGCTCTGTTGGAAATACGCGGACTGCGACGGTGACGCCAACGATCCGGGCGGGTAAAGGGGAACCGTCGGCATCAGCTCGAAAACGTGCTGTGCGATAGATCGTGGTCGGCCAGGTTGCACCATCTGACCCGACGGCTCAGCCGCGGACATGACAGCGTGTATGCGAGGCTCGAGACTCATCGACTCGTGGAACCCTTCCGCGCCCGTAACAGCTAGTGCGCTAGACGTACCACGGCCATCCCAGATACACCGGATCTCGTTTCCAGGAATGATCTGGGCCAGAAGGCCAGTCGAGACATGCCTCACTTCAATGAATCGCGAGTCAAAGAGGAGGATGTATGGCCAGTGCATGGCCACACGCTCCGCAGTACCCTCCCACTCAATTGTTCCTGAGGTGCGACTTGGTGCACCGTGCTTGTTGACGTAAATGCCGAACTCTGTGATCCCGTTAGCGACTTTGATCATTTGCACCCGATGGAGCTCACCATCATAACACAGCAGGAACTCGTTATCAACACGGAACATGCCCATCGGCTTGCATGATTCGCAACGTTTTGCCAATCGCTCATGACCGTCGTCGCGAAGGGGAATCGTAACACTCTTGAAGCTGGCGACCACAATGTCAGCAAATCGCACACCTGATCATAAGCACCTTATCGTACTCTGTAAGATCCATGATTTCAAAGCCTCTGGTGCAAAGAATCGCGATCTTTGCTTTCAAGAAGACCAGATCAAATGATTCAGAGGGCAAAAAGAATTCCTGACAAGGAAAAAAAAAGATGATATCAGCTGTAGATCAAAGCCAATTCCCAACACTGCGCACCCTGTATAAACGGAACCATTCCGACCGTGCAGGCCGTATACCAAACCTAGACGTAAACGAAGCAGGTGCCTTTGATCGTTCGTTGATCTTCTCGACTACAGGCTCGAGCACACGGAAAACGCTGTCAAGCTACGAGCACGTGAACAAAGGACCACGCGTCCCATCCATGGAAACACGCACCCCCTTTTTCTTCATATAGATAACCAAGGTTCGACCACCTTGGTTCCCAACGCTGAAGAAGTGGACATCCCGGGTACCGTTGACACGCTGAGGAGTCTGCGACGTATGCGCGCTCTGCGGCGACGACGGAACGAGTGCTTCTATGTGGTAAGCAAACAGCGCCTGTGCAAGCGCCTTCTTTATCTGCGACACCACAACGACGTAAAGGAACTTGCCTTGTCCGCCAGGACGAGGAACATCCCAAAATCTTCCAACATCGCACACTGCGTAACCATCTTGAGGTGTAGTACACGGCGCATAGCTGGAAGCGAACATCAAATTCAGAAACCACAACCACCACCAACCCAAATACTTACATCGAGAGTCGTGTCTGAACCCAATCCACACACCCTCTGCACACCCAATCGCAACGAGCGCCCTTCCGTCCGTCGTAGCTGCAGAAGATGCACAATAAATAACACACGTGGCACTGCAAACGAACCGACTCACTAAACGGCACAGAGCACGTCACCTTGCCCGTAAACAAACTCTCGTGGTTCCACGACGGCGTAGCTGCGCTTGCCGAAATTGCGGGCACAAAGAATGTATCCGTGCTGAGTGGTTCCACCTCAAACACCTTGTTCGACTCCTGGACGACCTTGCGCAATCCGATCGCCTCCTCCAGTTTTTGCTTCCACTCCACACGTGCTTGAGCACTCTCCGTAAAGAGCGTATACAGACCACCCAATCTCCCGCTGTAATGGATTGTGCAGGGGTAGACAAGGCGAGAGTCTACCGCACTGTCAGGCAAACTGTTTGGAGAAGTAGGTCCGCTGTTATCGCCATGTCTGCTACCAAGCCCAAGTCGCAGTATGCCTGCACTTCGTTGCGTAGGCGGGTCTAGGAAGCTGGTGAGACTCAGTAGGTCCAAGGGGATGGGCTAAAAGCGTGCGTTTAGTTATAAGAGCGACTAGAACGCTAACACGACTAACTCTTCGATTGACGTAGTACTTTGTCACGCCTTCCTTCTCCTTCGGCTTTGTTAGGACGACTACGGAACACCTCTCAGCGAGAAAAAGGAACATGCAGATCACGGCCACTCACGATAATTGTCAAACAAAAGAACAAAAAGCTCCGTCCATCCATTCCACTCGAAACCGGTCTCTGGCTGTCTCAACAACTTGCTAGCGTGAACCAACGATCGATTCTCGTTCAGCAAATCCATGTCCTTTGGTTCGGAATTTGTCAACAACAGACCAGCGTAAATGTTACCAACTTCACTTACTACCGACTCTCCAGGTTTGAACACGATATTGCTGTTATAGCACCACAGCTGGACCTTTTGCTTCGCAGACTCAACCCCAGGCTCGGTGTCTTTTCCTAGCGCCTTGATGATCTCGAGGACCTGAGGAATGGCTTCGCGATCCTCCTGGCCCGCCGGGGTCTCATCAAATACGCCCTTTAAAAGCAGCTCATATCGCAAAAGCCGAGGGATAGGACGGTTGATGAAGCTTTTCATGTCTAGTCGATGGGCATCAGGATGACGCGTACATTGCTAAGGACACGATCAGCTCGAGAGGAAGACGAAGCCGTAGCACAATGATACACGTACTTCGACAAAAGTCTTGAACTCGGGGTTATTCGCCATCTCATCGTCTATTCGATACGCCGCGATCGGGTAATTCGGTATGTACTCCATATAAGCTTCCCGGAAGCTCAATGCAGCATCGAACACCGCCGCCGTGATACTCTTGATCGTGGGATGTTCTTCTCGCTGGATCTCGTGTAACTGTACGAGCAACTTGCGGTGATGTTCATAGATTTCTGCGAAATTGTGGAACACGTCTACGATAAAACTCTCCAATCTCTCCCGCGGAATAATGGGAGGATCTTGCGTTCGCAAGGGCTGAACATACATCTAACAAAATGCGACGTTCAGACATTACCAAGGTCACTAAGGTATCATCTCGTACCATTTCAATGTTTTCTAAGTCCTTAACGTAACCCATTTCACCCTTGATCAACTCGAAGATGATGCTAAAAGCATCGTTCAGTCGCCAATGCCTTGCGCAAACAGACGAACTGATTACTCACGCCTGACGTTTTGCCTCTGACTTGCTCAAATTTTCTCTGAGTTCACCAGGAACCAAGTCATGCCATTCCCACTTCGAAGTAGGACCTCTGCCCATGGCAGTCTGGAAGGTGCGCAGCTGAGCAATGTTCTGCAGATCCTTGATCGCGTGGATGGCTTCCGCAAGGTAATATGCGTCCGGATTTCCCTCCGTCGTTTCCTTCATGATCGCTTCCAGGGCAAGTGGGTACTTTTGGAGATGCTCCGAAGGACGCGACAAGAAATGCTTCAAGTCCAAACGTCGAGACTCTTGCTGTTTCACAGATCGGCGCGAACACTCCTACAGTATCCCACCAAAATGTAAGTTATAGGTCGATGACACCCAACATCGACATCGCTACGAACCTCGAGGAAGAGCCGCAGGTTGGCATTCGCGTCTACTTCATCCTTGAATCGCTTTTCAGCCAGAGGAAGGTGGGCGACATAAGTAGGATACGCGTATCGGAAGCTTCTTGCAGCATCGACGAAAACATCTCCAATCTTCTGGATGATTGGAGACTGCTCACGCTGCCGAACGTACATCGCTTCCACAAGTCGCTTATTGCACTCTCGCAGGTCCAAAATGTTACCAAACACCTCCTCGATGAAATCATCCAGTTCAGAAGTAGACATGATGTGCGTTGCGCGGCGCAGAGGACGAATGAATAGCTAACCATGGGTGAGTTAAGAGGCATATGTGAGAATAATCGACACGAACAGCTTCAACTGAATCGAGATCCTGGATATATTGCTCCTCTTGAGTGATCGTCTTAAATATGATCCTGTGCCAGTTACGTGAGGAATAACATTTAGAACTTGGTCCAAACATACGATTGGCGATGAATCTCGCTTTCCGGAAGACTACGAAGAATGGAAGGGTCTACTGTGCTCAACCAGTCTTTTGTCTATCGCAACAGCATAAGTAACAGTATTCGAATGCTGTTGACCACTTACGTGGGGCGCGATATCCGGTTCAGGTGCTGGAGTGACGTCTGTTATATCTGTTACAAGGGCCGCCTAAACAATATCACAACCAATCAACTTGGATAGTGAATACGATCTGGATACGCACGCGTCGTCGTGGACAAACCCATGAATAACACGGATCTTCCTCGCTACACGTCGAGGTGTAACATTTTGTGAGCATAGTAATCA
Source organism: Leccinellum albellum (assembly GCA_038090015.1). Classification (NCBI taxonomy): domain Eukaryota; kingdom Fungi; phylum Basidiomycota; class Agaricomycetes; order Boletales; family Boletaceae; genus Leccinellum; species Leccinellum albellum. Next base: position 33,777 of record JBBPLX010000081.1, read on the forward strand.
CGGCTGTTGGCAGCTCTTCTCTTTCCCTCTGTGACTCTGAATTACCCTCGAGGTCATCTAAGAACATATACACGTCCTCGACTCCGTCCTGGAGCGGTTTATCGCCCCATTCGACTTCATAAAAGAAGAGTTGACTCTGGAGGCTACGAGCCACCTGTAATGCTGCACGCCTGTCTGCGGTAGAGACACCGTGATTGATGAGCAGTTCTCGTTGTATTTGTGATTGAATTGTTGACTTGAGTAGATCATCTTGATCGGAACGACAGAACGAGAAAGTGACCACGTACGACAATGTCCTTGCCAGTAAAGGCGCGGGGATAAGGAATACCGCTCTTGACATGTGTACCTCTTGGGACCTTGTCGCGGAGTCTAACAGCCAGATGAGAGAGTAGACTAAAGTTAACAAATCGATCCGGATCTGGATCGTCACTGTCAGTAAAGTACTCCTCGTCTTCATCCTCTTGGTCAGCTAACGCTACCCCAGAGCTATCAGCAGCAACGTAGTCACTTGGCCGGGAGTGGTCGAAGGACCCTATACTGCTACCATGGATATCGTGGCCATTGAAAGAATCGTCGTATGTTTCAGGGAATCCCACCGTAGAAGGACCAGCAGATGAGAGTGCAGCAGAACTGAGTGAACTGCCCTGAGTCAGCACAGAAGGGGTAGTTTTCTGTCCCTGAAAATCGCTGTATGTAGTAGCCGTAGTGGTAGTTGACGAATGCCGCCCAAGTAGATCCGTTTGGGTCGATGAAATCGTCGATCCCACAGATGTAGCACGGCCTATGTTTACCTCCGATTCTTAAGTCATGTCAGCGTTATAAGATCAAGTGATCGGACCAACGACTTACGACTAATGAAATCGGAAGAGGGTGAATACTGGGATTGAAGATCTTTGACGCGTGAACCCAAAGGTAGACTTGTATTGGAATCCGGGTGCAGACGAGCACTGGGTTGCAGATACGTGTCCGTGAATCTTGATTGACCACATGGTTGCTGATGAATGTGAGGTGGACGGCCTTTAGAAGCGTCCTCGGCATACATGTCGAGGAGCGAATCATCATCATAATGGCCATTAAAACCGGGAATGGTGGGAGCTAGGGCGCCAGCAGGTCGTGTGGAGGGCTTACGGAACAGGCTATCACGGGCATCATCAGCACCAGGACTATTTCCGTCCAAATATGTGGGAACGGCCGGGACTGGCTTGTAGATGTTCGGGGAGATGTCTGATTGAGGAGTAACGATCGGTTTTCCAGGAGAAGTTGCCGATCCAGTTGAGCCCCGACTACCCATGAAGCCAGAGGGTTGTGGGGGTAGTTGACGACGGCTGTGAACGAGAGTGTAAAGAAGAGGAAAAAATAGTGGAGAATCGGCATACCTGTCGACATTTGCTGTTCCAGGGCGAGAAGTGCTGCGCGCAGTTTGAGAGACTTCGGCAACGTAGGAATCGGTGGGACTTGAGGCTGGTGGAGGAGCTGCACCAGGCGGGAGAGGCAATGGGCGCAGCCTCCTTTGAGATGTCGGAGAAACAGCGGACTCAACATTGGGGCGAGTTTCAGGGGTATGGGTTGGTAGTTCTGATAAGGTGGATGGGAAGCCGTCCATGCAAAACTGGAAGAGCGGTACATACGTGATGGGCGAGGGGGAGAATGTCTCGCTGTGGGTGCTAGAGGACCTGCCGGATCCTGATTCGCGCGAAAAGTGTTAAGAAGGTGTTCTCTCGAGGTGAGGGAGGCAGCGCTGGGGGGCGAACGTTCTGTTGGGGAGGTCGATTCCTCGCCAAAGATGCGCCAAACTTCATCGTAGAGATGCTGAAGGTCCTCGTCGCCTGGAGGAGGAGGTCTAGGATTGGTACGGTGGAGAGCAGACATGATGAGGATCACGACACCGCAGTGACCGAGTCGGGCGTGTTCAAGGGGGTTCTTCTGGGCGACAGCGTCGATGACGACGACGTAACTGACTTGTCCTCGAGGACGGCGAGGATGCTGGGTTGACAGTGAGGAGAGCAGACGCTGGCAAGTTGCTAGTTAAGCCTCAAAGGGTTACCCAACAGAGCAAGCTGCAGCCCAAACCGATTAGTATCAACTAATTCACACCGGACACCCCGCTGATCTAGACCGACTGGGCAACATCCCCAAAAAACTAAATAACTACTACTACTGTTGGACTAGCTCAGCGGGTCTGTGCAAACCTCTCTGTTGCCATGTACACCGTTGGGATGTGGGCTGGGTATACATAGAATTCCAGAGGCGAGGCTAGTCCCCGGATCACCTGCCATGGTTAGACCAACCGCCAGCTCCAACCGTGAATGGCCTCAACTTTCACGGGCAACAGAAAGTAACGTGCGTGATTTGATGCATCGTTCTCAACATTGGGCGATGCGCAGGTAGAACTTCCTTTCTTGTCTGGCAAAGCGAGAAAAATCCCAAATAAGTCGCATCACTCCGTTGCTCGTCGTCCTTGATCGGCTCATGGCAAGGATCCCGAAGGTAACCTCCTCTGTGCACGACATCAGTGCAGAGAAACCACCGTTTGGTTCCAGGTGAGCGTCGATGCGCCGTGATCACAGCATATATGCGCCTACAAACTGTCAGATTCTTGTCAGAAGACACCAACGTATGGTCCCAAAATGCTTGGGATCATGTCCCTCCCCCCGATGATCAGGCAGATAACATTGCCTCCTCTCTTAGCAGACAGCGGATCGCTCCCGTTCCTAATGAAGACAAGGAAAAATACAACGCCAAGCCTGCTAAATACTGGTGAGAGCATGTTCCATCAGCACAGATATCGTGTCGTAACGCCGGCGCGACCAGGGACAACTTTTACAAGACCAACGCAGACAACTTTTTCCGTGACAGAAAATGGTACCCTGATGTATGCATGATCGACTACCCTTGCCTCACTTGCACATAGGCTGCATCTCGAATTTCCGGAACTTTTGTGCGCTGCCGAGCCTGGGGTACGTGACCGGCTTGATCGTTGTTTGCACCCTTATCAATCCGATCAGGCAGGAGAGATCACTATCTGTGAAATTGGCTGTGGTGAGGCGTTGACTTGCGTGCCTTCATCAGTATTATATCTTCTCTAAACAACTCAGTCAAGGTGCCGGAAACGCCGCATTTCCCTTGCTTGCCGCAAACCAGAATTCTCAACTCACGATCCGTGCATATGACTATTCTTCGCATGCAGTCAAGCTAGTCCAGGCAAGCATCTCGTCCGTATTCACGAATATTCAATGAGAAATGACATACTTGCAGAACAATCCTTTATACAACCATCCACCCATCGGCTCGATACAAGCTGCAGTGTGGGATCTGACATCCGAGAACACACTCCCACCAGGCGTTGACCCAGAAACGGTCGATATTGTCCTCTGTGTCTTCGTCCTGAGCGCTCTACACCCCGACGAATGGCGAAAGGCGATTGCCAACATTCATCGCGTATGTGACCCCTACATCTGTGTCGACTTCATAGTTTCATGCCGTTTGTCAGATGCTAAAACCAGGCGGTGCCGTCCTCGTCCGTGACTACGGACGATACGATCTCACCCAACTACGCTTCAAATCGGGCAGAATGCTCGAAGACAATTTCTACATACGTGGCGACAAGACGCGCGTGTACTTTTTCGAGTTGGGTAAGTGGCTGTTTTGTACCGTATACAAACACTGAGACGTCCACCAAAAGATGAATTAGCGTTGATATTCACTGGCTCTCGAGCATCGCCGTCGCAAACGACGGTGCGAACCATGGAAGAGGTGACGGAATCTAGAGGACAAGACGAAGACGGCGGTAGGGATGGCATTCCGAGCCCACCATCCCACACAGCCGCATCGCCCGTCCCGTTCTCGGACTTGTCAGCGGCAGATCTATCAGGTTGTTCACTCGAGGATTCTGTTCCAGCCACCCCACAAGCTACCATCCATCCTAATCTCCTGGCACCCTGCCCGCCGCATCATCTGTTTGCTATCGAGCAGTTAGGGGTGGATCGGAGGTTGCTCGTGAACAGGAAGAGGCAATTAAAGATGTATAGAGTCTGGATGCAGGGCAAATTCAGAAAGTTGCCCTCAGTTGCACATCAGACCGTAGATTAGCCCTACACCTAGGTGATTATCTTCTGTATGGCCAATGCCAACTGCTTGGATGATTCGCGTATCATAGATACATCATTAATGGAAGTCGCCGTGGACGGGCGATAGATTATGTTGATGGTATCATCACGATCAAGGATTTTCTCCGGGTAAAAGCTTGACATGGTCGCATCTGGACACAGGCGCAGATCTAAGAAGTGTGCATTGCCCTCGTTACGACGTACACGTCCTAAACTACAAAAAATCCACGGCACGTTTCCGTCCCCGGGGTGGACCGGCGGCTTCATCGATGTCGTCCGCCTTCACGGCGACGTCGTCATCTGGGTGTCTCTTGGTAGGAAGATCCTTGACAACATCCGGTGGTGGCTTCTCCACCCACTCGTCCTCCCCTCCTGTATGCTCTCTGTTCTTCTTCCGTTTCTTTTTCGGACGATCCCGTTCCTTGGTTTCTCGCCGCGCTGATATCGAGAGTGACTCTCCCCCGTCCTCGTCCACGTCAAACGATACGAGCGCGCCAGGTTTGGACTTTTTGGACTTCTTCTCCTTCATAGCGGCCGCCTTCCCGTTTCCCGAACGTGTCTGTGAGTCCCGGGGAACAAACGTCGGCTTGAATGTCGACAGATCCACTACCCTGTTCTCCGTGACGGTCTCCTTGGTCCGATCCAGCGTAGCCGGTGGCGGAACCGACCTCTCGGCGGGTTCATCCATCGTTCGTGACGAGACTGAGGGGTCCTCCGTCAGTATCTGAGCCTCGCCAGCATCCTTCTCCGGCGCTGGCTTGTCCTCGTCCTCCTTTTCATCCTCGCTATCCTCGTCATCACTTGCGAAGATGGCTTTGAAGATGTTCATCGGCGGCCGCTCATACGTGAGCACGTCGTCCCCCTGTCCATCGTCCTCGCCCAGCCCAATGTTGGCCAGGTCCCGCTTGCCGCGCGGCATGGACGGACCCGGCGACCCGTCCGCACCGCCACCGCCTCCCGTTCCCTGAAGGCCACCGCCCGTCGCGTCCACGCTCTCCCCCACGTCCGCACTAGCAGACGTCGATGCCTCCGGTGCATCAAAGTGCACATCCGGATCAGGATCTTTGACGCCGAACCGCTTGCACAGAAGCCGCGCAGGCTGCCACGGCTTCACCTCCCTTGTCAAAGGACCGTACATACCTAGCCGAGCAGCGTGCACCTTGGGATCTTCCTCCTTCTTTTCCGCCTCCTTTTCCTCCACAGGTTCTCCGTGTTCCGTTGCCTCGGACCCTGGTTCGGCACTAGGTGTATGCAGCCCTTCAACGATCTTAGGCCCAAGCTCGAGCACGGCAGCGCTCGTAAACCGCCCCGCCATCGCTCCCGAGATAGGACGGAAGAGTGCTGCAGCTTTGGCAAATTCGCTCATCTCGAGTGCATACGTCTCGGGCGTCTGGGTCGGCTGCCGCTCTGGCATTGCGACACCTGATCCAGGCTCCGCGTGTGCACGGAGGTAGGTAGTGTATCGCAATTGCTTGTTGGGGTTGGAAGTGAATGGTTGGAACCCTTGCAACGCTGCCTGCGCTACGTGTGGTTCGGTGTGTGGTATGTAAGGTCCTTGGGATGGGAGTATGTTCGGCGCCGGTTCTGGGGGTAATGGGTCTCGTTCCGTTGATTCAGTGGCCGAGGGACCGGCGGAACGGCTTGTTACAATGTTTTTGATCCGTTCTTGGTCTTTCTTTGACATGTATTCAAAGACGGAGCGTGGAGCAGATGGAAGAGGGGTCTCTCCAAGTGCAGCGCCTCGCTAGGTAGTGGATGAATCTTCCAATGAACGTTGTGTGATCTGAGGACACTAACCTGATCAGGGGACACCCCCGTTTTCCATTGGGCGTGAGTCTGAGGTTGTCCTGGCACAGGGAAATGGGGCATGTTCTCCTTCTCGCTCAGTGCCTCTCTTGCCTTTTCCCAGATAGCCTTGGGATTGGGTTTCCACTCCTTTGGAATTTCGGGGAGAGGGAACCTGCAACGGCTTGTAGCAAAGCAGACGGACTTTGAACCAACAAACAATTTACCATAAGTTCTCAGCTATTGGTTTTTCAGCGAGTCTGAAACCGGCAAGGACAGGCTTTCCGTCGCGAAATAAGCTTAATCCGCTACCTTGTGACTGAAATACGTGAGCATGCTGCCCATACCTCGTAGCCAACAGCAGAACCTACCGATGATGCGGGCATACTCGCACTACTAGATTTAGCCTTACGACCTCCAATCGCTGTACGTTCCTCGTCTTGTATGTCGTTAACATCAAAGGCATGTCGACTTCTTCCGTGACCGGCAGCGTGATCATAAACGTCCAAATCGTCCTCATCAGCGTCGTTCAACGCGCCCAGTCCGAAACCACCTTGAGAAATTTAATCGCGTGAGCAGCAAGGAAAACCCAACAGCAGATACTGAAACATGCCTGAGAGTCGTGGTCCTTGATCACCCTGCGCCTCACTCTGCCCATGAACACCCAAGCTCGCACGGAGTCCCGGGGCCCTGGCATATCCAAGCCCGTGAAAATCCTCCTTGCGGGGCACAACGATCGGCGGGGTGTCCTTCGGCGGATACGTGTGCTTCTTGGCTTCCTCGTCCACGTCAGGCCCTGTCCGGTCTGGATCACGTCCGTACTGAATCTCTCGCTGCCGCCATGTCACTCTCGGTCCTATACCCTGACCCGGTTTCCAGCCCATCTTCTTGAGGATGCGACCTCCCAGCGAATCTTTGGGCGCAGGCAATATGGCCTGTTCGAGCGCGAGGGTGATAGGACTGGCATGGGGAGAAAGGAGAAGCAACGGCGACGTGGATAGGGCGGGGGATACGGTGAGACACGCTGCCAAAGAAAATATAAAGTTAGAGACGCACTCTTTCTGACTATCGTCGTCCCCAGCCCGATGGGCTCTCTCAGCCTGTGTTCCTCCGAGAATATCCATCTGATCGTGTTCGCTGACGAGCGTCTGGTCCGCGCGCATCTCTGCGAGGTCTTCTTCGTCCATAAAGTCCTCTGGGCGCACAGCCCGAGCCTTGGCGCGATCCGATCGCGAGGAGACGAAAGTCGACGGGGTCCATCCTGTAGACGAGATTAAGTCCAAGTTTGCATGTCATACATAAAGGATGAGAGACGAACCTTCCTTGGAACCGACGCTGTTGAAGTAGCCAGCAGAGAACCCTCCCGTGAATGCACCGTGCAGTCTTCTTCGGCCTTTTTCATCTCTGACCTAGACCGCAGGACTCATCAGACTAAATAGCCCACTGAAGAGTAGCAACTGACTTCTTGTTTCCAAAGTGGCACGAACTCGCCCGTGTCTTTGGACTTCTCAAGGGGCGGCAGAGGCGTGCCAATCTAGACGACCGTGAACGTCGCAGAAATGGCGAAAGCGAGAGAGTTTACCAAGCAAAAGTTTTCATTGGCTCTCCTGCTCGAAGTATCGACGCCCAAATCGCCGAGTTTCCGTTTGAGCTTTGCAGAGTTCATGACAAAGTCTGCTGAGCGTTCTGTTTCGCATCATGACCATCCATGTAACCCTAACCATAATTATGGGTTTGACTACGTTCCCTCCTCTTCCATATCCGGCTCCCACTCCACTTCGTCCTCTTTTTCGGAATCCCCTTCCCTCTCTTTCCGCTTCCCGCTCACAATCATTGATCCTTCAGTAGTTCTACCCTCAGCAACGGTCAAACACGTCAGTCGGGTGCCCTTGGTGTCGTATTCCGCCACCGGGTGTAGTTGCAATCTTTCCATCGTCTCAGCAGGTAGTGTGGCCAAGTCGTACACGAATACTTTCCCGTCGGACGAGATAGTAGACACGATCGTCGTTGATTTTCGTGTTTCCTCGGTTTTGGATATGGCAGCCGGGAGCGCGATGTCAATCGTCTCCACAGCTTTTACTCTGCAGAGGCACTTATCAGTATATAGTATGTGGTCGGGATGTGCTAACAAACCGGTTTGCATGGCCGACCATCTCGGCAATGATCGTAGGAGGGGATTGCAGGTCCTCGGATAGCTGATATATAGACACTTTTTTATCTTCCGCCGCGACCAGTAGAAGCTCTCCCTCCCCATGTACACGTTTACAAAAGCGCAGGTTATGAATCCTTGATGGATGCGTAGTGGCATGTTGCAAAGTCATACTCTAGTACCGATAAGATAGAGCACGGAGAAGCGTTTGCACGAGCAACCACGTACCGTAGAGAATATATCGAGGGAAGACGACGACTGAACGACAAACATTGAACCAGACAGAGACCATCTGACGACTTCGCCCTCTTGGTAGCTAGCTTTGAGTAAGATTCATCTCATAGACCAGCGGCCTCACCCTTTCCCAATTTCATGCTGGCTGAGCCTTTACCGCGCATCAAATCCCACATACGCAGTGTCCTGTCTTGCCCGACGCTCAATGCAACCTTTCCAGACGGATGTACAGCGACAGAATTGACGCGGCCTTTGTGTCCCTTGAGCGTGCGCAAAACAGTCCAGTCCCGTGCATGGAAAAGACACAGTGTACCATCCTCGGACGCAGAGAGTAGATGAGAGCGCGAAGGAAACTGGAGATGCGTGATGGAGCCTGGAACATGTCGTTGCGTCGCTTCCTAGTGTAAACACAAACGAGAAATGTGACATACCCTGGTGGTGCATCAAGCCACCGATCTCTTTCCGCCTAACCAGGTCCCACACCTTGATGATTTCGTCAGAGCTCCCCGTGGCTAGCCATTTCCCTCCCCTGGGCGAAGCAGAAACAGCTTTAATAGATGATACGTGCGCAGGGAATATGAAGATGGGCTTCAATTGGAACGCGTAACCAGACTCGGAGGACGTAACTATCCCGTCGAGTCCGTAGAGGAGCTTTTCATATGAACCTGCGACGAGGACAAAAGAAGAGGGCAACCCGGACTTGGTAGACGATTCTACAGGACCGGTGTGATCTATAGCACGAGATCCGGTCTCTTCCCGCTTTCGTTTGTCTTTTGGAGAATTGAAGGAGACGGATGACTTGATTTTTGCAATTGGCACTGATTTTTTCGTCATCATCGGTTTTTCTATCCGAGCTTTCTTCAGGCTCCTCTCTGACTTTCGAGTCGCCCTTGGTTCGGCCATGCCAGAAAAAAGTTGCTACTGAGAGTCAAGTACCAAAAAGGTAAGTAATCCAATGCGCTCCCGGCGGCAGTGCACCGAGAAGCCTGCCAATCTACAAGTTGGACGCTTCGCCGGGGCGGTGTTAAAGACGAAAGACCGTCACCGTTCAGTGGGAGGGTAACAAAAGAACAAACACCCTCCATCTCGTCCGGCGAGCTGCTCGCTGCCCGAATCACAGCCCTTCCACCTCTTTCGAGATAAATCACTGTGTAGTAGTTGCGACTGTGACCAACAGCTCCGACTCGAGTTGTTTCAACGCAAGGCAGAGCGTTTCTCCTTACAACTAAGTCGTCCAGTGCAATGCTAGCAGGTTGTGGTGGGATCTGTCTGAAGTACAGGGGTGAGGTGACTTCAAGTTCTTTCAAGTTCGCTTGCCTCTTTGTCATCGATCTCACACGCAGCTAGCAATATCAACTTTCAAGGCGTCATCGTCATCCCCGGCGGAGGATCATTCTCGATTCCAGTGGACACCCTCAGTAACATAACAGGCATGGGGGCCGGGTTCGTTCGAGCAGGCTCCATTCTTCTCGCAATAGCTAGGGACGACCGTGGTCTCGGGACCGGAGGTAGTTCACATTATAATTACGACGTTGCTGCGGGCCTTTATCCGAACAGTTAACGTGTTGCGAACATGTCCCCTTCGTGCACGTCGGGAACCCTCGCTGGTGGTACCTATCCTACGAGTATCAGCAAAATGAGGGCTGGAGGCAGGAGTTACGGGTCAGCATGCGCGCATATACTCATCTTGGTCTCTAGTTCCACCGACGTAGGAGCCATAGTTGGCAAGTCGCTCGGCTCCTTTTCTCGACCTCGGCCATTAATATTCAACTTGCGCATTCAGGCGGCGTTATCGGTGATCTTGTAGCGATCGTTGGTCTGGGCCTCGCCGCGTTTTACATCATCCGGAGAAAGACCATGTCCAACTCGCGCAGGTAACCAGTTGTCCATTTGGGCCCCCAGATGGCCCACGCTTATTTTTCCTTACAGAAGGAGAAGAAAGCCGGACCCCGTGCGGACGCAAGTCACGACCGTGGCACTGGAAGTGCAGGTCGTCCTCCGAATCCAGGGCCATCAAGCGACTTAGTTCTGCCGTCTCAACGTGGCGTGGGCATAGGCAGAGCTGAACAGCGTGGTGAAGGTGAGAACCAAGGGAGAGTATTTGCTGCAGCATTGTCAGGGACGATAGCGAGGACACTCTTTGAAAATTATGGTTCTACTAGTCTCGGTTCCACCCATTCGGAGACAGCTGTCTAATGTCCGACATGTCAGCCGCTGAGTTCTAATTTGTACATTGTACCGATCGATCGATATTTTGGCGCTCGGAGTCGAAGCAACTTGAACCACTGGCAGGTCCTAAGTATTTGTCTCGTTCAGATGGACAAGAATGGTCGACCCATCCTACCTGCAGAGACTATTTGTCAGATTATTTGTTACCTTAGTCCTAGGGATGTCGTCCGGCTACGTACGGTAGGTTTTGGGTTTATATTATTAATAATTCCTTCCACTGATCGGTCCATTTATTCACCACCTTCTTGCCACTAGGTTTCCAAGCAACTCCATGATATTAGCTACCTCCCCCACATTTGGAGGACCCTGTATGCTAATGCACGGCTGCCCCGTCCTCCTGGACCGTTCCCGTCACAATCCGTCCAATTCCTCCAGCGTACATTGCTAAAATCTGACCAGCTGGCTCTCTCATGGACCAATCGACCTATACGAGACATTTCCTGCTTAGGGATCGAATCCCAGAGTTTTCCGTTGGATTCTCCAAAAGTTGTCGATGGAAGATGGCTCATTGGCTGCGAATCATCCAGAACGTTCGTAGTGTACGACTTCGACTCGGATTCGGTATCGTCCACTCGACAGGTTTTGTATGAACAAGATCAAACAATTCATGATTGGGATGCTTCCTCTCTAATCTCTATTGATGGACCGGTAGTTTATATCGTTTTTACCCCCCGAGGCTTACTTTCATCGTGGTATGTTATTTATCTCAGTCCATCCATATTCGTTTGTTCATCCCTTCCTTTACTCCCTAGGAAGCTTCTGGAGTTTCGTGTTAGCAATACCTCCGGCCAACTGTATTATCTGCAGTCCTTGAATATTCCTATGAGGAAGTTCGTTCAAGTGCGTCTACATGGCGGCCATGGACCGTTTTTATACCTCCGGTGGCATCATCTGATCCTCGATGCGGAGACACGTAAGTTCTACAGATTCCCCGCACTGGGCTTGGCACTGGTAAGTAGAAACCAACTTCATTCACGAGCGTTCGTACGAGATCATTAATCGAACATTAGGATGGCAGTTTGCCACTTGGTTGGCGCTTTGAACCTCAAGGAAAAGTGCACACTCTCATCTCAAAAACACACGTCATCTTTTGCTACCCTGTTATTCATGGATCTACGCTTGCGGTGCAATCAATGCTTGTACAGGCGTTTGTGCCTCCTCCCGACCCATCTCCTGTTGCTGGCGATCTTCCTCTAATGCGCCTCTCTCACGAGGGCATTATCAACGGTCACTTCCAAAACATCAGTATAATCCGAAATTCTGTCGTCGATCCCACAACTGGAAGGACAAACATCAGGCTCCTGGACCAGTCATTTGTGGAAAGCGGAAGCCTGCACTTCTCGTGCATCAACCTTACGTTGTCCAAGCATACACCCACCGAAATGAGTATGGTATTTCCAATAAAGATAGTCACTCAGGACATTCTCAAGGTGGACCGTGTCCTTGACGGTTCACGCCGTGATTGGGCGCACCATGTCGACGCTTCGGAAGACGGATATGCAAGGGGCTTTTGGGAGTCTTGTTCGGTGGTCCAGCAGCAGCCTTGTAACGGTTTTGTCTTGCGGTTCGCGATCGACGCTTCCCAAGACAAATACACGGCCATCGTCGGTGAACAATCGCACCCTCAGTGGAGCCACCTTATCGATCATCCGCGTCGTACCGTGCACTTGGGGGTGAACTGCACAATAGGGAGGTGGTGGTATATGAATAAATGGACTAATCATAGTCGACTGCTTGCATGCGACATTGTATAGATCCCTGCGGCAAGTCTCACCACTAGTTTGGTTGGGTGAACGCGACCTGTGAGTTTATCGATTCCTCACCCAAACATTATTTCGTTTCTATCCGCTAACGATAGTGTGATAGACGGGCAAAAATAGAGGAAACTGTACTACACGACCTTGTTTAAGTTGTGTCTATCCAGCTAATCTTTCCTATATTTATTGTACATTCTGCCCACATCGGCTTGTCCACGGCTTCGCGGCTTTTCGTATTTCCTTGATTACTTGGAGACTTGCCATCACCTTCTAAATCTCATGTTCGCCATTTGATCTCGACGTGACTGTCGTGCACTCTCAGTGGAAGGAGAGCACGCGGTCATCGCCACACTAGTCGACAGGGTGAAATGGGGAAGGCGAGGGTTTGAATGATGATCGCGAACAACTCGGAGCTGACGTGAGTGAGACAGGCATAATATTTGGCTCTGTCTCGCTTAGGTCATGTTATGGTCTGCAATGTCCTCCATCGTCAACGTCTTCGTAGTTTCCCCGGACACGCGATCTGAGCGACGCTTCGACCTCCACCTTACTGTAGAACAACTCAAGGTTCTCATCTTCCCTCGCCCGCACTTGATCCACTCATTCAACCCACAGACGAAACTCGAACTCATCACCGGCATCCCAGTCCAAAATCAACGCATCTCCGTGCAAAACGATGCAGGTGACACCATCGCGCAGCTTTCCGAAGACGACAAGCAACTCGGCTTTTACGGACTGACGACGTTCCAAACGCTCAATGTAAGTCCCGAGATCGTTCGTTCGCAGCAGTGCCCCGCGTGATCTCAGCTTCTCGACACCGCTTCGCCTCCTGACTGCAGGTGATCGATACGAACCCCGCCACTTCATTCACAGGACAGCTCTCCGACGTGTCCCAAGTCGAAAGATTCGAGCTGAGCGACGATGCGTACGCGAAACGAACAGGTTCGCGGATCGCTCCCCCTCCTCACATCCAATCGCGTGGTATATTGATCTCACACACATTCACAGATTCCGTACTGGCGTACAAGCAGCAACTCAAGATCGGGCGGTTCGCACCACCTTCGGAGAAACCGACCCCCAATGATACAGCTGATATCGGCGTCATTCAGATACCGATCAGCGCACGCTGTGAGGTCGAATCGGCTGAAGAAGGACTCCACAAGCGCGGTACGGTGCGTTTCGTGGGACAGACGGCCTTCGCAAAGGGTGGAATTTGGGTTGGTATTGAGTACGATGAACCAATCGGGCGCAACGATGGATCGTGCGTAAATCTCTCTACTCTGCCTTTTGACCTCGGATGACGATGATGTTGGGTTGTGTAGACTACAGGGAGAGCGGTACTTCACCAGTCGCCCCAATTACGGGGTGTTCGTTCGACCGGATAGGGTGACAGTCGGAGACTTTCCCGTGGAAGAGATTAACTTCGATGATGACGAAGAGATGTAGTAGTCGTTGGGTTTGTCGTCGTGTTGTGCTTGTGGCTGACTGAGCTGAAGCGCATTTTCAGATCCGTTGTATTCGGAATACAGGCTTATTAGCACTAAGCACATGCAGCGTAGTACGCTGGCCACCGGTCACCCATAGGTGTCATCGCGCCGCGCGATGCATCCAAAGTCCGATCCAACTCTCTAGCCTGGACTATGGGTACTAGTACTTGAGTGATCGGTCTTGTGATACCTTGCCGCATATGTAGGCGGTCGTGATTCATATTACTTGTGGCAAACTCATACTTACAAGCACTCCTCTGCGAGCCCAAGCTCAAGTCTGAGCTGATGCGCTAGTATCATACAATCGATCATTTACATCGATTCCAGATATCGGACGTCATCCATGCTTACAACTACCTGGCTACGGAAGCAGACATGATGACATCTCGCCGAGTGGCAGCCTGCTTCGCGACCGACGTTGCCACAGCCAGCGGGTCGAGACTCATGCTGGTAGAGCTATGAGAAGTCGTCGCAGACGTCGACAGGGAAGCACCAGAGGTCGTGGACGGCCCGATCCCGACGATGTCAACTTCGAATGACTCATCCGTGTTCGCTTGTACCTTCGATGAGGCGGCGGGTGGCTTGGGCACAGTGCTCGTGGGGTTCACAGGGTTCGAGTGCGCCGGCGTACCCGAGGCGGATGGCTTCGGAACGATCGTCGTTGCGGATGATGATGGGGGCTGCGAAGATAGCGACACCGACACATCAGCCTGTGCAGGTGAGATGGCCCGACTAGATGAGGAAGGTTGGGATCCTGATCCTGATCCCGATGCCGTCGCAGTTCCAAGGACCGTCGTGGTGAGAGTTGTCGTTACTACTGCCGCAGAAGCTGGCGCGGGTACGGGTGCCTGACTCGCGCTTGCACTAACAAAGTTCGACGATGCGCTCGAAGACGCGGAGGCGGGCACCTCGAGCGCGCCTGCAACGTAGACGAGCGTGACATTTCGTGCCTGTTGTAGGGCGCTCGCGGAGGGCGCTGCGCTTGTCAAGGAGATCGAAGGCTTAGCGGAGCTGCTCGTTGTTGAGCTGGTGTTGTCTCTCCGTCGAACTGATCTTGCTGTAATGCATGGACCAAGGTTGTCGTCGTCGTCGCCATCGCCGCCAGCATCTGAAGAAGTAGCGATGATAGATATCGGTTCGATCTTTCCCGTAGACGGGTCATAAGAAAATGTCTGGCTCTCATGCAGACTTGGTGACGAAGCATCGTTTTGTCCGGAACAAGGATCGTCTGCATCGTTCACCTGAACAGATTGAGTCGTGCAAGGTGTCATGAGAAGCGCTGACGTTGCCCCGGGATCCGAGTCATAGGTGGCGCAGTACATGACCATCACTGCGTTGCTTGCGTCAAATACCTCCGTAGCGAGGGTAACATGCTTGCTGAAGCCCCCTAGGAGAGAATTAGCGAACATGTATTATTGGCGGGTTTGGGACATACCAGCTCCATCCGATTCCAAAGGCATCATGATAAACTGTGTTTGGTTGGTCGTAGAAGCGTTTAACGGGAATGCTTTCGCAGTGGTCTGACCAGACGTCCAGTCAATCGGGGTCGAGTTCACTGTCAACGACGCAAGACGTTGTGTGCCAGGCGGTGACTGAGAAGCACTCTGGGCGAATAAACCATTAGCAAATGACCCTGTCAGTCAGGCAGGGAAAGGGACTCGCCATGATGTCAATCCTCCCGAGAGCTAGATCGCTTTCGTCGACTTGACGCCGTAGTTTACCCGTGTCCGAAGGCCCCTCCCCCGCATCCTTCGGAAGACTTCCGGAAACCAAATACATATTTCCTTGTTCACCAGGAACGAAAACCGAGGACCGACGATACTGAGCGGCGGGTCCTTGGCGATAGCGGCTTCGCGCAAAAGCAGATCGAGAGACCTTGTTGCTGGCATGATCATGATGACCCTGGTCGTGGTGGTCGTAACCCTCTTGTGCGTGATCTGAGACGGTATGGCGTCGCAAAAGGGGTGGAAGGCCAAGGGAACGTTGTTCCGACGACTGAAGAACGGGCTGTCAGCCATCGCATCCATCCAGAATGAGCGACGATACATACGTCAGGATATTGCCCATCGTTCTCCTCGTCGTGGCTGTGAGTTGTACCTTGTCGACCGAGGAAAGCGGCGCCAGGCGTCCGTCGATGAGGACGAGGGGAAGAAACATGCTTCTCCATCGAATGACCAGCATAGATGTGAGCAGCTTCTGCACGGGGCGGGATAGCGACGGCAACGAGGGCACAGAGGGAGGCAAGGAGAGTGAAGCGTGCAGAAAGAACGACCATGATAAATCAAATTAGCGTCAAGGGGTAGACGGGGAATAGGAATGAATGAAGTAGAGTGTGCGACCGGCGCGGAAGAATCAGTGGTGTGAAGATAGGATGAGACAAAAGGTAAAATAGCGCTGCCTGCCGCTGCTAGGATCACCGGGATCTGAAGAGAAGGAGGAAGAGTTAGGAAGAGAATGAGACCCCCACAGGACTGTTCTTATACCCCCTGGCATGTCTTAGCACTGTCAGCCAAGGACGAGATTGAATCAGCCTAGCAGTCTGCATCGAAATTCCGAAGTCAACTGTACTGGAAGTGAATATCGGGCCGGGCCGTTTCAGCAACTTGCTGACATCAGACCACCACATTCAGAATCCATTGACCCTAGTAAAATGAAGGCGACGTACTATCAATTTCAGTTCAGGTGCAAGATCCACCCATCACGAGGAGGTCGAAGACCTCCAAGTCTAAACGAAGACGATTAGAGGAAATCCATAATATAGTAATACATGTAGTTGGGAAGCCAGATCCAACCTATACCTGATATCTGAGGCTTGCATTGAAGTTCACGCTTGTGAGTTTGTCGGGCTGCTGGCACTTCTTTCTTAGTTTGTTACTTTGTAACTGTCATCGGCGCGCATACACAAGTTTCGCCGTAACTGTGGAACGCGTAGCAAGGCTAGGAGGACCGGCCATTGTCACGACCGTGGCTTTTCGTAGTAGGAACCTGCGACTATCTATGAAAGAAGGCTGCCTGGACTTGGCTGCTTGAGCCTGTCTAAATGGAAGCTCAAACACTCACCACTCATTTCGAGGACTGAACAAAAATAAAATATGGAGGATGAGGACCGTGACATGATTGCTGCGGCATGACCTTACGATACAAGCCTGAGCACCAATCTCTCCTAGGATCCAGGTGGCATGCCGTCTTCTAGATTGGCCGTTGCCACGGAAGTCTCGACAAAGGAAAGATACTACCGTGTGACTCGCCGACATTCGCATTGTAAGAGTTCGTTTCGTTTGCTCTACTAGTGATTTACTAACTAGAAGTTCCTGCTTAGGAAATCCACCCCTTGCCGAGCTGACCAATCTGCCGGTGAAACAAAGTGCATATCCAATCTGTCACGCGTCCGGGTGGGCCACCGAGCAACATACTGCAATAGTCCCTTCGTTTTCCAGCTGTCGGTGACGACTTCGACGATGGATCGCGCCAGTTCATTTCCCGCGTCAACTACAACACTTTCTGCATCGGCGTTGCGTGAAAAGCTGTCCCAATTAACGTCGTCACCGTTACGTCCGGTAGCCGCCCTGCATGCATCCATCGAGTTGAGTGCATCTTTTCTCTCACCTTCTTTGCACCGCAACAATGGATATTTAGAATGTTAATGCACTCGCTATTAGTTATGTGCCCACCAAGATACCTCGGAGACGAAGATTCCAAACTATGGTCGTCGCCGCCTGGTCTACACTGCTTGTGAATTGTATCTTCCTTTTTCTAATGCTATGGTACGTCGCCATTCATCCGGAGTCGATACTGATCTCACCTTGTATGCTCTCAAGTTCGATCCCAGCCCTCTGGCCGTTCATTGCCCTTTACGTCATATGGATCCGATGGATTGACAAGAGTTCCGAGCATGGCACCAGATTGAGCCCGTGGTTTCGTTCTTTGAAGATATGGAAGTACTTTGCAGAGTACTACCCCGCCTCGTACGTATCTGGGAGCGTGTGCACACGTCACTGTTGTTGATCTACCCCTGCGACGGCTCCAGACTCCTGAAAGTGAGTTTTATACCTCTCGGGTGCCTTGTCATTTGAACCGAAGATTATCTAAAGGAATGCGATCTACCAGCGGATCGACCATACGTGTTTGGTTATCATCCACATGGTTCGTCCTAGATTGCACTAGTATTTATAGCTTGCGTTTCACTTCCGTCAATCTAGGAATCATAGGAATGTAAGGGATTGGTTCTCATAAATACATCATCTCTCAGTATGCTTCCAAAGGGGTGCAATAGCAACTTTTGCAACAGAAGGTTTGGCCTAGTATGCTACCATAGAAATGCTATATCCTGATATTCGCGTCCATCAGCTACGGGGTTTTCACTCGCATTTCCAGGGATTCAGCCTCACCTCCTTACGCTCACAAACAATTTTGACGTGCCTATATATCGCGAAATCCTTATGGCCTTGGGAATCAGCAGCGTTTCTAAGCGGTCATGCTCCAACATCTTGAAGCGTGGTCCAGGGCAAGCTATTGCCATCGTGGTCGGCGGTGCTGCGGAAAGCTTGAGTGCTCGCCCAGGTACGGCGGACCTAACACTAAGAAGGAGGTAGGTCGATGTGGCCAAGACTAATTCTAAAGCATGCTCATATTCCAACTTCGCAGACTAGGATTTATCAAGGTTGCCATTCAACATGGGTATGATGGATTATTTTTTGAAGCCAGCGCGCGCCTCATTTCGTTTGTTTTATCAGCGCTGACCTAGTACCCGTATTTTCATTCGGCGAGAACGATGTGGGTATTGTAGTGTCGATCGGACGTTATGTTGCATTGATCTATTACTCCAGATTTATGAGCAGATGCCGAATGAAAAGGGGACGACTGTTTACGCTTTACAGAAAAAGTTCCAACACCTATTCGGATTCACTCTCCCTTTGTTTCACGGACGTGGATTATTAAATTGTGCGCCATATCTACCAAACCCTACTTCCTGTTGATGAACGCCATTCGCATCTCTGATCCACAGATAATCTGGGGCTCATGCCCTATCGTCGGAGGATCGTATCAGTTAGTGAGTCGTTTTGTAACATTCAAACCATCGGCCTTTGGACTTCCTGACGTTCACAGTTGGCCGGCCAATACATATCCAGAAATATGATAAGCCGTCGATCGAAGAAGTGACTCGGGTACAGACGCTCTATATTGAAGAGCTGACTCGGTTGGTCGCCTTGTTTGGCGTCTGCCGTGTTCCCTTCCTGATTCGACTACCCTCCCAGAATTTGGAACACATACAAGGACGAATTCGCAAAGACGCGTACCAGGGAGTTGAGTATTGTCGAGTAGTTGAATGAAGGATATATTTTCTCTGGCGTTCCTCTTCCAATTCCTTTCACTATCCCGACTACAACCTGCGATGCAGGATGTGGGTGGATCGGACTTCTTTTCAAGCGAGCTACATAGAAATGGGGATTATTATGGGGACTTGTACGAGCGGCTCGGGTGAATGTTTCGAAATAATAAGGATCCAGGACAATCCAGTAACCAAGTACACCGTCTGCTTCTATTCCTCTCATGTTGGCCGAGTCACGTGACACATCTCATCTCTCGTCCCGACGAATTAGCATACGGAATCCCTCCGTCTGAAATAGATCGGTGCGATTGTTCACTGACTACCGCTGTGCATCTCTCTTGGGAAGCGTCGATCGCGAACCACAAGGCATGATAGTCAGGAGGCGGCTGCTGTACCGAAGCATCGACATGGTGCGCCTAATCACTGCGTGAACCGTCGAGGACGTAAGGTCAATGCACGAGCAGTGCAAGCTTCCACCTTCCACCTTCCACAGATGACCGGTCCAGGAACCTAATATTTGTCCCTTCAGCTGTGGGATCAACGGCTAAGTTTTTGATTATACTGGTGTTTTGGAAGTGACCGTTGATAATACCCCCGTGAGAGGCGCATTAGAGGAAGATCGCCAGTAATAGGAAGGCCTACAATACCCAATCAACAAACAAGTGAATAAAACGAGCGCAACGTGATTAGGCATTCGAGAGCCTGAGTCAGTAAAGGAAAAGTCATCTATAATGAGCGACGAAAGTCGAATTGGGTAACATTGGGTTCAAAAACGGCCGGGTGCATATCCGCAAAAGTGGAAAATCAAAAATAGTGAGATGCAGAGCGAGCACGCCGACGATGACGTGCCGTTTTCGTGCTGTTAATGTAAGGCTCGCACACGTTGGGGTTGTGGTACGCGGCAGGGTCTTTTGTGAGGAATCCCATTTTAAGACCTTCAAGATAGGACCTAATCAAGATTGAACCATCAGTCATTATTGACATGGATTATCGCGCTCGTTTGGGTATACATACCATTGCCGAGCTAGATCGGTCCCATTCGTCTGTTCTGAAATCTCGGTTTTAAAGTTCCAATACTAAATCATTGACAGGTGTGGTTAGAGAGCAGGTCTAAGTTGAACAAAGGACAATCACGCTCACAATCCATCCAGCACTCTGGCCGTACGCCCATTTCTGGGCGTCTGCCCACTCATCAAGAAACTCGTTCGTAGCATTGAATTGGGTCGAAAGCCCCCACTCGCCAAACCAGAGAGGCGAATTATCAAGGGCGGCATCGTCTTGAATGCGCTCCAGGTCTGAGGCGACGAAAGGGTGAATAACTCGTTTGACAATGTCATTAAATGCCTTACTGCAAATGCTGTCTAAGTAGGCTTCCTCATTTGCATTAGCAACACCCTGTAGAGCGAGATGAGTAAAGTGTTAACAGACAGTGCTGGAAATGCATTACACCAAACCTTCAGCACATTAGTAAAAGGATATGTAAACTAACCAACAACTCACGAGTAGTATAGATGGTTGTCGTATCCCTGAGGTCCAATTGCAGCATCTGCCGGGTTGGGTGGGTTGTTGTACTGCCAGTTGATATCCATAAAGCTCGACGCAACGTAAGCAATACTGTGTGCACTATGCATGATAGAAATCTTACTTGGTAACTAGCCAGGATCGGTCGGATTTAAATGGCAACGATGTAAAAATATCTCCGAGCCCACAATCAAAGACAATGTCAAGGAGGATAGGGATAGCTTCTTGGATGGCCTTTACCACCTCAAGGTTAAATAGAGGCGATGAACATGCTTCACTTAGAGCGAGAGTGTAGTTCATCGATTGAGTAACAACGTCCAATGCCATGTCAGTAACTGGGATGCCCAGAGTGAGCTCCACAGCGCGAACAGTTTGAACGAAGTTCTTCTCAACTACAATATATCGTCAGAATTTAGATGGATCAATCGAAGATAAGGAACATACATTGACCATAACCCGGGGTCTTCGAAGCATCCATAATGGGCTCGTTGACAGCCTCAATAGCAAAAACACTGCCAAAGTTGGGATCAAGGTGTGCCAGTGATGTCATAACCACAGTCCAGATCAATGCGCGGTGATAGTTATAGGGCGTCTAATAGACAAAGTCGTCAAGTTATACCACTTGTTTTATCGTACTGACTGACATAGAACTGAACATCGGCAGTGCAACTACGATGCATTTAGTTTAAATGAACGATTCCAGATATTGAACCACATACTCTCCGGTGAACATTTGCAGGGGAGTTTGAACGCCGGGTAATGCATGATGATCCAAAATGACTTGCATTCCGGCATCTTTTAGCCATTCCAAACCCCGACGCTGTCAAAGTAGTTCACCCTCATATTGAAGAACTAGTTTCTTCTCATCAAAGACATACCAGGTACTTTAGACCACCGCGAGGATACGCCTCTATGGGGCGGTTTACGAGTGCTTCAACAATCCAATACCCGAGCTGTATGACAAACAACGAAGGGCTCATTGAGATAGGACAGCAAAGTGATGTCGACACATACTGGGACTCGGACTGTGTTGATCCCTGCATCTTTAAGTTGACGGACGTGATCCTTAGTGAACCAAGTCTCCCAGTGCGTCGCAAATTGTTGATCGACGTAGGTGCCGGGGTACTCGTGAGCAAATGCACTAGGTATGTGAGAATGAGTCGTGTCGTGGAGCAGGTTGGACATACGATTCGGTTGAGACGCAAACAGAACAATTATATGTACACACTTCGCCACCCATTTTTTCCCATTCTATAGGCCGTCAAGATCAACGAGGATCGAAAGACAGCGGGAAACCATACCTTCTGGTAGCATCCAGGGTTCAAGCACAAGCCTATACCATTAACGAGATCAAATCTCCAGGAAGTTACTGAAGCTTGATGCACTCGCCATGAGCCCAAATTTACACCATATATCTTGTGGTCGGGTAGACTAGCGAGGACTCGCAAAAAGAGCGCCGATGAGAATAAGAGGGACAAGCCCAACAGTGGGGTTCTCATCGTGGGGGAGGGGTATGAAGAGTCAAAACTTGGAATATGGGAAAGGCATTTACGAAACCGCTTACTATATACTACTAGTTTGTTTGTATATCCTGTTTGGTGCCACTGCCAGCAGAAGTAACGCCGTGGCCCTGTCCACTGCCGAAGCGTATGATCTTCGATCTGACGCGGAGTATAACGAATGGATCCTAGTGGAGAAACAGCGGCAGGTTTGCTCTCAGGCCCTGCCAGCCTGAGCGGAGAACCCTGCTGGCATGGAAGCAAACGTTCACGTCAGAGCTTAGACATATATCATCACTCGAAGGTACATCAGCAAATGTTGAAATTTCTTACCCACGCTTAGCCGCACTTCTGACATTTTAGCCAAGCGCGCCAGTCAATAAGAATAGCTAAGTATGCCAAGTTGCTCCAAGTGAGCACACCGATCTGATTGCGATCTGCCAAATATATTTTACGTTCGAGCCAAATAAGGTACTAACTGGGGATGTAGTAAACACTACATTTAGCTAAGTAGGAACTGTTAGAAGTACGAGGAAAAAGAACATCAATCTCTGCATCCTTCCGCCCCATGTCTGGGTCAGCCATTTCCTCGTCCTCGGCACCGTAGTCAGTTATTTTCTTGGACAAAGTGACCAGTTGGGAGAATGTGTCATTGGAAAGGCCACCCATAACATCCTTGATCTCCTTTTTCTTGTCAAAGTCCTTCATGTTTTCGTTCTTGAGGGTCTCGAGGACGGTGTCTGTTGCACTATGAATGATGTTGTGGGCCTGGTCACCAAGGGTCTGGTGCATGGCTGATAGCATGAGCTCGTAGACCTCCTGCATCTCTGCGGCACGCAGTTGGCAGGTCAAACTTCCCTCGATGCCCTGGGTCATCTTGATGATGTTGGCAAACCCAAAGCCAGCTTCTGTATGACACTTCGTTGACGCAGCTTTTTCTGGTTCTTTATCACGTCATGGAAGGGCTGAGCAATCGGTAGTGAGGACAAGAGAGGAGATTGCACCGTAGTTGTACCCAGAGAGGTCTGGCTCTCCCAGTCGAAGATCCTTTTCAGGTCTCCCCGATTCCAATACAAAGACTCAGTGCAACAAAGATAGAGAAGTGAGACATGTGGTCCAAATATGATGAGATGGATGGAACAATAGGTACGGGGTGATGGAGAGACGGAAGAAGTAGGAGTGACGAGATAGGCAATTGGTGACGAGCAAGGAATAGTTGGTCTTCAGGATGCGATTTCAAATGCATGGTGATCAGCAAATTTGTTGACATAGTAGAACCGGAAGCCGTCATAGGAGTTATGTGGCCCCAATCCAAGCGGTACAGGTTGGTTTCCATAAACTGGAATGAGGTGAGCCGCACAATATATTGTGTCGAGATGGATAACAGACGCATCTGGCTGCTGGTGGTTGTTGAATCCTGGTTGAACTGTCCACATTCCTGTATCCTCGTCAGGCTCGTCTCCACGGACAAACCATCGGACAAGTGCACATGGATAAAGCTTGCCATGATGACTGAACGAGAACAGAGCTAGAATCTGCACCACATCCAAACCCCGCATACTGGGTAAGTTGGGATTTGTGGTGACAAAGGCACAATCTTGCCTGGCAGGACCCTTCCTCCATGACGGGCAAGATCGGATTATTTCTCTTTTCATTCCGTGAATCCCACTGATGTCACTGGGGGCATAATATATTGCCCTCGCAGAATTGTATACCTTCACACCGCCATCATACCATGGGCAATCAGCTAGTGGTATATCATCGGAACCACGTAGATCATCTGGATGAGTCATTTGGTACAAGAATCGCCGGAGCATCTCAGGAAAGTTCATCAGCAAACCAACCTTTTTGCACTACAGAGTTTATAGACTTTGACACCATATACAGGTGTGTACAGACTGTACAGATATTGTGGCTGTGCACTGTAAGATGACTAAACTTATATACAGCAGTCACAGTCTCTACAGTCTTTATAGTCTACACAGGTAGTCACTACCTCCAAGCATTCAATGAGTCAGGATCTACCATTTCACTCGATCTGAATCAGTCATTTGTCACACATTCAAATCAACAAAGCATCATTAAAAAGGAAATGCCGTGGCAATTCATTATGGCTACAACGGCCTGAGTCTAACATAGATTCTTTTTGTACTATGCCCAAACCAGGTAACCACCAGGAATTTTACCCGCGAACCCGCATGGCGCACACCCGAACGTGTACCGTTGTGTCGACACATCATCCCATCATTGTGTCGCATTGGATGAAGCCAGGGTGAGGGTGCGAGCACAGACACGTGGCGTCATTGTGTCATGATGACACGCCATCGCGTTAGGGTTCGAGCACTGTCTGCATTGCATCCAACAGTCTATCACTTACGAAGATTTGATAGGATTGCTAAGATATTGATATTTCGCCAATATCGGTGCATTGAAAGCAAGTGTACGTGAGGACAGCTGCGAACAAGGGGGAAAAAGGTGTGCATCATCGCGTCAGTTGCCATGTCGTTTTAGAAGTGTGACTTTCTAAGGTGCAAAGGCCAAGGGTAACCAACAACGGGTAATGGAAGTATTTCTCTAGTAGAAGACTTACTAGGAAGC
>JBBPLX010000082.1:0-58180 GCA_038090015.1 Leccinellum albellum
TAAACGAACAATACTATTTTAGCCTGGATATCGACATGAAGTAGCGTCAGGACACATACCTGAAGCTCGGCCGCACCCATGCGAGAGGCCAACGCGTCCATATGTCTGAGATGTGAGGGTGTCCGAAACACAAAAACCTTTGACAGAAAATACCCGAACGTTGAGCCCGACAACGGAACTCAACGCAATGACTAGAGAAAAGTAAGACGATGGTGGTGGAAATAAGTTTTGTAAACTGCAGACGTGTCTTTCCCAAATACCTGTCTATTATTGGCTCCGCGGCACTGTGACATAATCCTTCTTCGGAATTACTAGGGCCATTACATTGAGCGTAACTGATACTGTAAGTCGATTCATTCCAAACTCGACAAACTCAGCCACCATGGGAGATCTCCCTCAACAGGGCCTACTAGCGTATCTGTCATTCATTGGGTTGGCCTCGTCCACTCCCTCCGAGATGCGTACGCTCCCCCAGGACATTCGGATCTTGGAGGATTCTACCTTTCCTCCTTCGCTACACGTCAACTTCGGAGCAGCGTGTATTCTCAGGATGAGACTCTGCATACACGACGGAACCCGGATCACTCTAAGGAGCCTGCAGAGCTCTCTGACGAGCCGTGGGGTGCGAGGGACAAGGTAGTGGACCCAAGGATTAAGGTGGCAGCGAGAAGACATATACAGGGTATGGACGTGAACGACGATGAAAGATATTGACTAGGCATTACAGATGGGCCACCTGACAGGGGGAAGCATAATAATAGATAGAGGAAACAAGATGTCGAAACATAAATATGACAATATTGAGGGGCAGGATGCAGGTGCGAGTGTGCGCACAACCGATCAAATATCTAATGCTCGTAACGCCCTCGACGCTCCCAGATCCAAATGGTCCATGATACCCCTCCCACCAAGCCAGACGCCCCCGTGACTCTCAACGCCCCAACGTGCAAGAACGGTACTGGTGCAAAAGTCTGCCCCGCTAAACCGCGCCACGAATCCTCCCTCACCTCAGATGTCTCAAGCTGCTTCTCACATTACACACGCAAGGCCTATCATGCAGAAAGCTTTTCTACGAAATGTCACCCCTCGTGTCGTCGCTAATCTACTCACCGGAACGTCCTCCCCTGCCTGGTTTCTGAGTCCCACTTCACCGAACGTGAAGTTGTCAACGTTTTCTACTTCGAGTGGTAGTATGGGATTTGGCTAAGCCTTTGGCAGGCCAACGACAGGTCCATTCTGGATCGGGAAGCGTAAAGCACTTCTTCCATCACCTTCCATGCTCCCGTAACTACATTCAGTGCATCTTAGTTGCCATCTCGACTTGTAGCTATTATCTCCCAATACATCTCATCCCTCTCCTACTGGGGCGCAGCGGTAGTCGCACCGCGCCAGCGCCAGCGCCTATCTGTCTACCCGGAAATGTTGAGGAGTCGAGGAACACCGGGGGCTGATGGAGACCGCGTAGGGTCTATATCTTGTTCAATATCTGTGGCTTGGTAGGCGAGTTACGAGCATGTTGACCCCAGCCTCGAGGATCTCATATACAGCAACCGTTGTCTACACGGCGGGTGACTGCATGTAGACCCAACACAAAGGTAATGGGTGCACGTGGGGGAGGCATGCGGTGTCAAAGACATAGCCTACACGGGTCTCAATGACACGCGGTACAGCTTTCTTTCCGCTGCTCAATACCAGAAGTAGGGTGGTGAGCAAGTCGACAAGGCATTCGATCGACGACATTGACAGGACACAGCTGATTAGGGAAAAAATCAACGGGCCTCTAGTCATACCAGGAAGCAATGTCTATTAAAGGTGATAACCCCGAAGTCATGCAATGCAAAATATTGATAGAGACCCCAGAAACGAGCGACGACACTAGTGGACCCTCCCCCCGCATCGTCATGGTTGACCAAAGGGACACAAAGTTGATCAAAATCAATCATCTGGGTGTGGTGTATTCAACCGCGTTTCTCGGTGGCAGAAATGAGATCTTAAGTGGAGACAGGGAAGGGAAGATTCGACGATGGCGAGAGGAAGATGGTATGGAGGCGGGGATGCCAATGGATGCTGGAAGCACCGTGTGCGATCTTGCTGTGTCACGAGACGGTAAGAGGGTGGTGGGTGGGACGGAGAGTGGTCAAGTTGTAGTGTGGAATTCGACGAGCCTCGAAAAGGAGAAGGAGTTCAAAGTACACGACGAACCAGTGCGAGCGGTGGACATCGTCGGAACCAAGATCGTGGCTGGATCAAATAACAGAGTCAGTGTCTGGTCGATTCTCACGGGGGAGCGACTGCTTGGCCCTTTGGAACACGACTCTTTCGCGGCCACAGTCAAGTTCTCTCCAGATGGCGAATTCATTGCAACTGCTACGTATTCAAGGGAGTCCGTTCGGATCTATGACAGCCTCGATGGCACCCTCCTCGCAGACTTTCCAATTGAAGTAAACTCGGCATTGAATGGATCCCTCGCCTGGACAAGCGATGGAAGGCAACTCTTTGCCCTATCTCGTGACGGAAACGTCTACTGTCTTGACATGTCCTCCAAGATGACACTCTCGCAATGGTCCGTTCACAATGACAACAATACATATTGCATTACACTGGCATGTGACGATGTATGCATAGCAGTCTCTGCCAACTCATCGGTTTCATTCTGGGACACTACAACCCATCAACAAATTGGACCTGTTATTGACTATCCCCATCCCATCTCATCCATGGCCATCTCGGCAAACTACAATGTAGTGGCTACGGGTGACAAGACAATCACGTTCCACAATCTGCATGGTGTCCTACCATCATCATACCTCAAGGATGTGAGTACATGCTTTCCGAAACGATGTTATCATTGACTTACTGGTTTGTTACAATCGTGTCTGATATCTGTCGATGATGTGCTAACACGTATGGTAAGCCTCCTCTGCCCCCGCGCCATGTTATCTTTTTTGGAGAAACTGGGGTCGGCAAAAGCTCTGTTATCAACCTCCTCCTTGGGGCTCACTGTGCCCGCGTCTCAAATGACTCTCGACCATGCACTCAAGTTAACGCCTGTTATGAGACCTTGCTAATTGGTCGAAAGTACTTTCTTTGGGATACCCGAGGTCTCGGCGAAGGTCGCAGCTTTCTTCGAATCATCTTCGGAGGGAATTCGGAAAAAGAACTCAAGAAGTTTTTGAAAGAAAGGCACCGTAATCGCGAGATCGACCTCCTCATATACTGCATTAAAGGAAGTAGGGCGATCGAGGCATTGGTGAAAATTTATGAAGACTTTTGCACTCTCTCGCGTCGGCTTGCTGCCCCGGTGGCTATCGTGGTGAACGGTTTGGAGAGAGAGAATAATATGGAGGATTGGTGGGAAAACAATGCTTCTGATCTCAGGAGGCTCCGTTTGGATTTCGATGGCCATGCCTGCATTACCACCCTTCAACTTGGAGGGCCTCACCCAGGCGAATCCAAGGCGAGGCTTGTAGATCTGATTACTAGGAACTATCGTTGGGAACCAAAAGAAAGTGGATCTTATTTCGGATCTCGCGTCCAAATATCTGAGGATAGTATCAATGACGGGAGTCCCCATCCTCGTCAGAGAAACAATTCTGGCCTTTCCGTCACCGTTTCTTCCACAAGAGATCCGGATTATCACCCGAATCCATCCAGGTCGGACAGCAACGGCGAGGATAGTGACGTTGACTTACTTGAGGTACAGGTTTGTTCTCTCTCCCGTCCGAAACACGTCATCATAAGGCACAGGTTGACCTCCCTCCTACGACGCCTACGGCTGACGACCAGTTCAACTATGATGAGGTTTGTGATCAATTCACTTCGACTTTAGTGTCAGCTGACGTTGCGAAAGGCGCCTTCGCCGGCGGCGTCCGTTCATCATGAGGACCAGATGCCGCTACCCGTCTCACCCCGCTGTACGTCCCAGCCTCCAGTCCACCTCGTGGCCTCTGCCCCAGAGATACGTTCGGAAACCTCAGAGATTCGCTTAGAGAAGCGTAACGATAGTGCGCCCCCGTCCCGATTCCTTTGGATTTTAGGAGGGTGGAAGAAGAGCGTCAGAGAACCTGCAGTCCTTGAGCCTGGTCGCCTTGCCGGCATTGGGTCCAGATCAGCTGAGAACATGAATGTCTCGAAAAAAGCATTTTCGACAATGGCCGAAGGTCGTCTACAATCAGTGAGTGCTCCCCGGAAGGCGAATTAATGTGCTCCATCTAAACTAGAATCTTAGCGAACAGTCAGAAGGGTTGTGGAACGGGTAGGTGTCCAAATTGTCCATTGGGTCCACGGATGCTATTGCTCATATTTCCTTGCAGAAGAAGACGAAAGCCAGATCTCGCGCTGGCGGAGACAGCAACCGTGGTACCAGCACTGGAGGTTGCCCTCCTGATCCCAAGTCACCGAGCAAGGCAGGTCTTCCGTCAGATGTGGACGGAGGCCATGGTGGTACTAGTACTACTAACGCTGGAGGGCTTCATCCGGATCCACGGCCATCGAGCGGTGTAGGTCTTCCGCCAGCGTTGATCACATCGCAGCAGTTTACATTTTACCAGGCACGACGGGCAACAGATGCAGACCAACCCTCAACTTGGGGGATCGATTTGAGGGTGCGCGTGATTTCTTTGAGTATGTATTGAGAAACTTATAGCAAGCATCAGCAAGAACCTGGAAAGGCTACCTTTTCCATAACATATCCCACGTGGTTATGCTGTTCGTCAGGTACGAATGAGCAATAATGATTTCAAGCCGTATATGCTATGCAATGTCTTTTGTTTACTTGTGTGATCAATGAGTGGGTGTCACCTGCAGCGTGTTGTACTACGAGCCTGTCCGTGTTTGTACTAGCTAAAATGCTCACTTGATCGGTGCACCGAGGAATTTCCCCCAAGGTGGAAAAACACAGCTGCCGTTCACAGAATGGAGACTACTATCGCGAAGTCCATCAGTAATCCGCACCTTAGATCTGGTGTAATCTCGAGCAAAGTGTGAGATTGGAAAAAGCACTCTTGGCTTGTGATTTTAATGGTTGCAGCCACTGGATATGGCCATAGTATGGCGAGCCACCCAGTTGTGTTTGAAGCAAGACCTCCAAATGGCCATCGATGCTGTAACCTCCGATGCTTCCGAGGAGCCGTGTCAACGGCCAAGTCTGGCAGGAAATCTTGTCATGCATTTCATGAGCGGTTCCAGTAGGACGCAATCGAAATAGTGCCAAGTTGGCAGCCACCAAACAGACCATACGTATTCGATCATTTGGAAGCTCGCATGCAGCGCATGCAAGACCTGAGCGATATATACTGCCTCCGAGGGTGTCAGCATGTCTCACTCAGGTTAGCTCGTCCGAACTGGTACGACTCGAAACGCAAGCGTGCCAGTGCCAAGGCAGAGTCATGAAATTCGAAATGAACAATTTGCGTCACATGACCAATTGTGATATGATACGTGGACGCGCGATGTGCATTGTGCATTGTACAAGTACGACAACCGCGAGAAATGCAGCGAGTCTGTCGTAGGGCTGGAGTTGCATTCGCGTTCGCCGTTACGATCGGTTCCGTGGCTCATGGCTCGTCTTTCCTTGGCGACACCCTTGTCCGCAAACATCAAGTCCAGGATGTCCTTGAACACCAGCCTGTCCGCGGTGAACCACTCTGTCAGCATCAAGTATGTTCCGTTTGCGTCTTTTCTGGGCATTGTCACACTACGTGACTCCAGACTACAGGTCCAATAGAAACTACGATGTGCGACTATGAGACCATCGAGAGTGTCAATGAAGAGTTGTATACAAATCTCCATGATTTAGTCCAGACACCATTTTTTCGGTACTTCCAAGTGCGTAACTCATTTCATTTCGTATTGAAACGCGCTAATTTCTCAATACCGCAAGGTCGACTTGTACCGCGAATGTCCTTTCTGGCAAGAAAATGGCTTTTGCATGAACCGCGAGTGTGGTGTCACCACCGTAGATGAGGTACGAGACTGTATCCATACTGGGTTCCTCTTTCAATATTCTCACAGAGCGAAATACCCGAAAAATGGAGGGCGGCTGCTCTGAGTGAAATTGACATTCCTCCAGAGGATCAGGTATTTATAAATACTGTATGCCCTAGCACCACTCACCCGCTCGCACAAATCCCCAGCGGATACAGTTACCAGGCTGTTATTATCGTGACTCTGACTTTTGCTTCCTCGATGATATGACAGGTTTGTATCACCCGTTTTCACACCATACCGAAGGTGCTCACATTGTTTTACACCAGAGGGTGACTACGTGGACCTATCGCTTGTTCCCGAACGATACACGGGGTATTCGGGGCAGTCTACCCACCGCGTCTGGCGAGCCATCTACGAAGAGAATTGTTTTGGTCTCTCCGAATTAAATCTTCTCACCGAGAAATCGCCAGTTTCTGTCACCCTTCCTGACACTCTGACCGATGTCCTGCGCGAGCCATTGGATGGCGAAGATGGGGACGAGGAATGTCTGGAGAAGAGGGTGTACTACAAGATCATATCTGGCATGTATCTTGTCTGAAAGAATATTGTGTTATACTGACCTCGTATAGGACTTCATGCTTCAATATCAACGCATATATGCACAGAGTGGCTGAATCAATCCACTGGTGAATGGGTAAGCCATTCTTGGTCAGTGGCATCGTCCTCTCTGACGGTCCCCCAGGGTCCTAATCTTGAATGTTTTGTCACAAAAATAGCCTCTCATCCTGAGCGTCTTCAATACATATACTTCAATACCGTTTTACTCCTCCGTGCCGTTGCACGCATTACACCATATCTATCCGAGTACGACTATTGTTCTCTGTCAGGGAACGCTCTCATTCCCCATGATCATCCACATCCGGCCGACTTGGAAGACGAAGTCCGAACGCTCACGAGACTCGAAAATGTGATGGACATTGCAAAGCACGTTGGTAAATTCGATGAGCGAGTGCTCTTCCGTGGTGCAAATGCAGACGTCCGTGGGCAACCCCCAGCATCCGGTTATCTCGTCGCTAATCGGTGCTATAGATTTTGAAACAAGAATTTAAACAGCACTTCCGCAATGTGACTCGGATTATGGATTGCGTCGGCTGCGACAAGTGTCGCTTGTGGGGCAAAGTCCAAACTACTGGCCTGGCTACGGCTCTTAAGGTGCTGTTTGAAATAGACGAAAAAGCCCTCCAGTGTGTCCCTTCCATTTGCTTCCGTATGCAACAATCTGCTCATTCAGGTCGCGTAGCCACAACACGAACCAGAACCTTTTGCAGCGTTCAGAAGTTGTCGCGCTGATCAACACGCTCCATCGCTTTAGCGAGAGTTTGCACGCCGTTGAACTTTTCCGGGAAATGTGGAAGAAGACCGGAGAGGAGGATTCTGTGCGGTTGATTCACGAAGCTGAGAGGGCTGTGTCCGGAAATGTGAGTTGTTCCCTCGCTCTGTTCGAGAATTTAGTGCACGATTGAATGACCAAACCTTTAGCCTCGGCCGACCTCTGACACCCCGACCTCGCCGCGAAAGTCTTCACCTGTACCTGTGCATGATCCATCGGCTTTGCCCAAAAACGCCTGGAGTGAACTTGGGGTATATCTATTTGATCTCATGGATGACTGCAAACGCCATACCTTTACATGCTTCGGTTTCCTGTCTGAGACTTGGCACAGGCTTTCCAAGGCGGTATTCCCTCTACGAACAGAACTTTGACGCTCTCTGTATATACCTCGCTACTCTATACATATCCTACTAGAAACTTGCATTGGTGCATATTATTTCATCGATATACTCACCTCTAAACATTTTATCTGGTACTCAATCTCAGGTTCATTATAATAGATAGCTCAAAAAAAAATTACAAAAGAGCAAACCAACAAATCCTACAGATCACAGCGGGACACCATCTACGTCATCGTCATCCTCCGCCATAGCTTCACCATCTACGTCGGCATCATCTGCTTCTGCACCACCTGTCAGAGGAATGCCGTCCAGATCACCATCACCATCATCATCAAGGGGAATTCCATCGACATCCTCCTCGACGGGAACCCCGTCGACATCCTGATCAAGCGGCACGCCATCGACATCCATTTCTTCAAGCGGTACACCGTCTACGTCATCACCCTCTTTCTGACCTTCCTGAAGAACAGAAGAGGTAGGTTCTTCAGCAGGCTGGAACGACTTGGCCTTGAACCGTGACGCATACGCCTCCTGGGCTTCCGTCATCGCATCCTCGTCCTCGTCTTGCTGGTCCGCCTGCAACTCCGCATGGGCAGTGCCATCAAGCCGCGCTCGAAGCTCGGCCGTAAATTCAGGAGCAAACACGATCCAGTCTTCCCAGATGTCTACGACTGACGTGATCTGCTTCTTGAACGTTTCCGCGGTGATACGCCCAGGGAATGAATGGTAGATAGAGGAAAAATGGTCAAATACGATGCCAAGCCGGGACTGAAATTCCTGACGGAACTTCCATGCACTGGGTACCGGTGCGGCCGAATTGTGTAGTATGTCACAAATAAGGTGAAGCCGTGCAACCTTGCGTGGGACAGGGGTGGCATCCACCAACAAAGAAGAGATGATGATATCGGAAATCTGAAGAACATGGTGAGTTTCCGGGGACTATCACTAGAGAATAAGCCAAGGAAGCCAAACACAGACCTCACGAGCGGCTTCGGCATGTTCCAGGCTGAACGTCATGCAACGAGCAAGTTCGCCACGCTTCCCGGAAAGGGCACGGAGCATTGCCTCAAACCTCTTCCGTGCGAGTCTCCCCAGTCCGGTCTTCTTGGTGCGCTCCTGCTCTGATTCCTCCGCAGAGTCAGTGGAATATACCGAATTATACCCCTAATGAGGGCCCATCAGTCAGGGCGCAAAACATACATAGAAACGCCACGTACATCATCATCAAATTCCGGTTCCACGATATCGCTGCGCTCCACCAACCCGCGATAGAAGACATGCCTGTGATGCTGTAATACAGTTGCAAAAGGAAAATCGTACGATAGCTAAACAACCCACCTTGCGATCGGTGAGAAAAGTGTATTTTGCATTGTTTCGTTCCCACTCTTTCAGGTTCTCTGCGTACTTCTGGCCGTGACCTCTGACCTCTGCTGCCACGGCCCGTATGAATGTATCAGTGACGCCAGGCTCATCATCTTCGCGTCTTTTTGATGAGCTGTGTGACCGCCGGCGAGGACTTCGACCATCATGCCGTCTTGAAGGACTGAACGAACGACGCCGTCGACGTGGAGGGGACCGGGTATAGCTGTATGAACGACTGCGTGACCGGCGCGAAGACTTGTATCCACGATCACCAGAGCGGGAACGTGAACGACGCCCGGACGAGTACGATCGGCTTCTGCTCCTTCCCCTGTCATACTGTCGGTCCCTGGAATGGGAACGTGAACGTGAGCGCGATTGTCGACTCGCAACTACAAGTATACGGTGAGCTTTGGACGCAGTATACCGGCAAGAAGCGCACTATACAATGGCCTGGCAGCCATAGGAACGGCCTTGCTCCACCCGACTCGTAATACTGAGCCTCCCCAGTCAAAGCCATCCATTTCTCTGAGTGCAGTCTCTGCATCTTTGCGTTTCATGAACGACACGAAACCACTGAGACCAGCATTTCGATTTCGTCTTGACGTGGTCATGTCACTGCCAGGACCACTAGTACCGTCGCCACGAGGCCACATGATCTTGACCTGGGGATGTTCTAGATTGAAAGAATTTAATAGAAATCGAAGACCTACCGAGCCAACGGGTCCATGACGAGCAAAAAACTGGCCCAGGGATTGCTCCGTGACATTGGAAGGCAAATTGGCCACAAAAAGGTTGGATGTCTGTACAAGCACCGTGTTCGAGATTCAGAAGCATAGACTTCTGAGTACTGCTCACCTCAGGGTCACCTCGGTCTTTACTTCCACTTTGGCCTTCGTAAGCTATAAGAAAGTTCGTTGGGAACATGATCCATGAACGAACACGAACACGAACCTGCCAGAGCTGTGACGGATCGTCCGTGGGCTGCAGACAAAGTCGGGAAACGTTTGGATTCCAGAGTATCGTTCTGCCTTGACTTACCAGAACGAGAATACCGAGCCTCTCGCATGGCCTGCTCCCTAAACACGAGGTCAGGGAGACGAAGAATATACATACGGTTGTGCACACCTCTTGATTTCCTCGAGGAAGGCATCCATGGCACGCTTGCCCTTCGGTTTCGGAATACTACTCGGCGGAGAGGCCTATAAGACCATCAGTCTACGAGGTCAAACATACGACGACGACTTGCCTCCCTCATTTCCTCCCTGAACGCCCTGGGCCGAGACGAGGGTTCAGTCGTGCTCTTCGCTGAGGGCTGATAAGGCGTCTTCGTATCACCCGAGCCACGAACAAACGTCGACTCCGCCTTCTTCCTGCTGGCTTCCTCTCCCTCAAATGCGTCTAAAAAGTCGGCATAAGCTTTTGCCGCATTTTCCTCTTCCTCTTTCTTCTTTGCCTCGGCCGCTTCCTTCTCCTTTTCTCGCCGAGACTTGCGCACGGTCCCTTGAGCATACTGGGACAACTTTTGGTCGTCCAAAGGCTTTTGCTGGTTAGATGAAGCAAATTGGTGAGTGCTTTGACATCAAAGAAATAGGTCCTATCCATCGCACTGGGAAGGAAGGTTCTTCGTCGTCGTTGTCAAAGAACGCCGCTAACTTGGATTTCGTTTTATCCATGGGATATGGTCAAAGTGGTGTGTATGTACTTTTTGGAACTCAATAACGACGAGGCACGGACGAGTTCCCACGCCCAAATTGGTTATCTACATCATCAGACTAGCCAGTCCTCCCATGGCATATGCCATCGGCTTCAGAGGCGGGTGAGCCTGGGCCTCAAATTGGTGGTACTTTAAATCCCCAGCAGCGTCTATGCGGATCTGTTGGCGTAATACAAGAGTCATTATGCGGGGCATCATCCAATGCGTTGAACTACATACATATGCGCCCTTGTTCCCCACTTGATCGACATAGTTTGGTGCGGAGAAGACCTAGAATGAAGAGTCAGTATCCGCGCGATAATTTGGTGGGCGCAGGCGCACGGTCGTGCACAATCCATCATGTTCGATGGCATAACCATCTGGAATATGTTCAGTACTGGCGAAATCAGTGCAAAATAGAGCTACATACTCTCTCTCACTTCGTGACTGCGAATGACACCAGTGACGCCATTCAAGTTGCACCACCGTTTCGTGACATCCGGTCCGAAAGCAATACCAACACCCTAGGCCATGCTGAGACAACGTGTAAGAGGGAACCAGCCCGACCACCTACCCGTTTACTTGGCCCGCGCCCTGGAGTTTCTTGAGGGTCAGTCCACAGCAGCTGCAATCGCATGAGAGAGCGCACGATCAGTCCCCTGGAAGTCATACCTCGCCTTAGAGAGCAGGAGTCTCAGCACATGGTCTGATAGAACTCAAATCCAATCACTCACACATCAAACCCTCTTGACCAGGTTGTCGTCCGACGCGTGGTATCTTACGTATCTCTTCCAACGTCACACCATCTTTGCTGAACAACCCACCATGAACAACAAAATAACGTTTGAGCTTCTCAGGAGACAATATCGTCTTCGGCGTGATATCTGTGGACGGCTTCGTCGCACTGATCAGAGTTGCGAGAGGCACTATATAAACTGTTAAACTGTAAAATGGCGTCTAATTCCAGGTACGCACTCTCGGTAAATACGTGGGCAAAAAGCTAATATTGGCAACTCAGTCTTCGAAAGCTTGAGTTTCTAACCACTTCACCTTGTACGTCTGTTCGCCATGCTTTTGTTTAGCTTCTCCTTCGAAGCCATATGTCCGATTCATGTCCTTTGCTTCATGATTGCCTCTATTGATGAACATTCGGTTAGGGTATAACCCTGACGTCCTTCAACCACTGTGGAAGCCCACGTAGCTCAGTCAGTACTTACATTTATAGGCAAACGCAGTCAATATGACTTCAATAGACCATGATCCTCTATCAACCAGATCACCGTTCATCAATAGACAGTGATCAGCTGATGGCTGTCCGGTGAGTGAATACAGATGCAGCAGGTCGTAGAATTGCCCTGGATGCGATGTTCGCCCAATCAAGATACAGCAAGATTGGCCTAGAAACGCACCGTGGACATCCCCAATGACGTCGCAAGTAAGTCCGTCCACCAGATCCAGATTGACCAGGCTGTCCTCCTTCGCAAAATATGAGTGGGCGCCGAGAACGATCTCCCATACGTATCTCCGTGGAAGCTTTTTGCCTCGCTTGAACCAGTCCATCATGCTCGATATGAATTCATGCGTGATATTATACTTTCCATCCTCGGTCACATCTAGCTTCGGGCCTGCGTAGTCGGCTTCTGTGTCGCAACCACCTAGTTCACACGGCGTTAATGGATCTAACCGCACAAGTAAACGCTCAAGCAGACCTTGCGCTATGATTTCCATACAGCGTTCCACGGCATTCTTTTCTTCTTCCATCTCGATTGCCTAAAGCGCGTTCGGCACAGATGGCAACACCTGAACCAGACCTCACACCTTCTCGAACTCAATCTTTCGAATAAGCTTTTGAGTCGCTGCCAGCTGCGACTTAACGATATCATTTTTCGGTTCTAGCGCGACAACCTTCTTGAAATCGGCGACCGCCAACTGAAGTTTGGCGATTTGAAGGTAACATGTCGCGCGTCTGATTTGATGGATGAACGACACGCATCACTGGACGTCCCACAAATGCTGACGAACCTATAGTACGCTTTTGCATACTCTGGGTCGATCAGAATCGCCTTAGCTGGTCGCGTCGTGAGTCTCGCGTGACCAAGCACTTTAAACCCGACATCCACTCACACGCATCGTTTAGGGCAAAGCCGTATTCTTCTAGCTTCGTCCTTGCAGCCGCACGATTACACCAGAAAGTGGCATCTTTGGGGTTTAGCTCGATGGCCTGGGAGTAGAAGTTGATGGCCATCGTAAAGTTGTGACCTGGCCCACATCATCGAGCTGCTATGGTTGAACGGAGGGGAAGACGTACTCGCAAACGCTTTGTTAGCCTCTGCTTTAAATTTTGTAGCCTGCGCCCTATCTTCGTCGCTCACGTCCTTCAGACTCAATGTTTGTAGTTCGGGCGAGGGTAGCGATGTCGGCGATGTTGAAGCAGGTGAGGACGGCATCGAGGACGACGATGATGCATCGTTCATGTTGTGCTGAAAATTGGCCTGAGATGATCGTTAGCGTTATGAAGTCTCGATTTCGTGGCAGATGGCCTTGTCCTCTAATTTTTGTATTTTTCGTATCATCTCACGATCGGTGGCTGTGCAACGATTGCGCTAATGACTCATTAACTAATTTAGTGAATTGAGGCCGCCAGGGCATCACAGAAACGGTACTGTCTTATCAAGTCGATACACAATTTAGCTTTACTAGAGACGCCATCTGATTCAGTTTGGACAGTCGTTCAGGTTAAAATATTTGCCGAGAGGCGGATTGTGCTCATGGGCGTTCACATTTTGCATCCACCCGTTCAAAAATTGATGGAGGCTTAGTAGGACGATCAACTAGGAGTCACAACATATGCTCAGGTGACACTCACTAATCCAGATTATTTTGCTCGCGGCAGTTGCCGTCCCGGGCAGCAGCAGTTGCCTCCTCCTACCGGAAATACTTAGCATCACGCCCGCTGCTCGGCACATACAAACCATACATATGTCATACCCTCGTACCAGCCATTATACTTTCCAACAGCTTGAAGAACATCGCCATTTACACTCTTAAGGGCCTCCGAAAAAAAATGAGCCCCTTTTTGGATGTTAAAGTCCTTAAGAAATTACGATAAGAACTAGGTTATTGCTGGCAGACTGAATCACCTACCGGATCCTGGCAATCGCCATCAGGTGTACCACCGCATTTATCGGGGGTGATTTGCATCATACCCTGTTCACCACCACCTCCAACAGTGGCAGGATTACAAGAACTTTCCTGCATTGCGAACGAAGCAAGCATGATGGCGGGAACTAGTCTCCATGCTCAATCACCGGTCCAAGATCGAACAAAGGGAGAGAACCAACCACCGAATCGCGTAGCATACTTCTCGAAGAGGGGAACGAAATTCGTACAAGCAGAAAACGCGGACTCTGGATCGTACGCGACTTTCGAGAGTTCAACATTGACGATACCATCAATGTGTATCAGGGGAGGGGTCCACCCTCCCGACATCAGCCCGCAGTTCAAGAAACTGATGTTCCCATTGGGTCCGCTCGACGCGGTTATTTTCTCTGAAGTACACGTCAATCATGAACAAACGAAGAGGGTCAGGAACCATACTGGTAGCCCCACTTGGACCACAAGACCCAGCGGACGTGACATTGACAAGGCCGTTGATGGGGCCAGTGTTGACCGCCGACGAATCACGAGCTGCCGGAGACATAGGCTGTGAATTAATGGGAGTGAGGATTGATAACAGGTGAAATAATGGTAATCAAAGCACTGACCTGTCGGGTATCAACCGCAGAAAGTGAGGTTCTGTATACGTGGCGGCTGATGTGGCCACTGGGCGGAAAGACCTCGCGGGCCCCATGTGCGCGTCTTGGCATCAAAGCAGGCATGCCTGCATTGACGCAACCCGCAAAAAAGTGACCAGGACGGTAATGGGACTCGTCGCAACTTTCATGTGGAGGTCTGTAGAGGGATCAAACGAGTGGGATGAGTAAATATATAACAGAGTGTATTTAGAAGTGGAAAGCGATTTCAGTGATGGTGTTTCGAACTCGCACTTCATCTGCTGCATACTGTTAGCTCTAACAGGGTTACCTGGAGTTTCAAGGAGTCTCAGCCATGGACTATTGGCATATATATCGACGACAACACTGTGACACTCTGATACGGCGTGCGAGGTGCAAATATGGCTGCCTAGTTGGTCTGGTCAACAGCATTGCAATCAATATACGAATATAGCTTCAAACACTCAGTGCTGCTGCTGTAGTTGCTGGGCCTTCGGTCTGGATTCTGTTCTGCAACGCATAAAGGCAAACCAGTATAAAACGCAACGAAACTAGTATCGGACCCGCTGCTGTGGAGTCAATGAGTCATATTGACGCTTGTACCCGTTATATACGTGATTGGTCCCGGTCAGCGCCAATTCAGAACACATAGTCATCCCTTCGATGATAAGTGTGCAACTGACTACTTGCGCCGTTGTTTTTTTTTTGGACACGGGAATGAGGATAAGCTCTTGGTTTGGCCGAGATGATGCATAAGGAGCTCAGCAAAGTTAAGACCATTTCGAGGACGTTATATTGCTGTGGTCCGCTTGATGTTCGGGACCAGGATAGTGCATTAGGCGTTGCATCCGGCTGGTAACGAACCCATCTCGAGAAGCCGGATGGTTCTACAGCTGATACAGGCTCAACGTCCCGCCAGGGCCCACCGTTCATTGACAGTCGCACCAGGATCAAGCCGGGTCATATGGGCGAAAGATGGACACGTGTACAGCAGAAGGTGAGAGAATCACGGAGATAGTAGCACAATGATGTGTTTCACACCCGATCGGAGGCTGTGATAGCGTCACGTACGTCGAGAGTCCGCACAACTGTCGGAACACGGGAGCGATGCTGGATGAAGGCAACGGTAGGTCCGCGAGGGCGAGCAAGGGGGGAAAGAAGCTGTCGATTCTGACCTCCTATCTGCGAATTAGACTGATGACTATGAGAGGTGTATGTCATGCGAACGGTGCCTCGACGCCGTACAAAAATGGGCAGTCGGCGACAAGGGTTGCTGCGCAGAAGATAGGGAGAGCATCGACCGCTTTGGCAGGGCTCCGACGCCGGAAATAACACAGAGCTGAGAAGCCATGCACTCAACACGCGACTGCGTCGCAGGTGTTCACAGCTGCGACATAGACCTGTCCGCCGAGTTACCCAACAAAAAGTGCTGTGAGTCAGGCCCTGTCAGAGTCCAGCCTGAATGACGCTGAGGGCGGCGGCAGCACGGGACGGCGGACGGCGGGCGATGCAGTAACCGGGACCCCGTGCGCGGTGTCAGGGGGGGTGGAGTTGGAGAGTGACTCCTCCATTTTATAGCGCCCGAGTCAAGTACGACCAAGAGTATTTAGAATTCCTCCTCCCCCTCAACAGACGCCAGGAAGTTCCCCGTGCCCACATTCATCACCGTATAGCACTCTCTTGCCAAGCGAGAGATCTATACACATCGAGGACATTCTAGAGTCTTATAGACTTTAGACCCGTCCTTGCAGCCCAACTCGTGCCGCAATGTGCCGCAACGCCTGGTCCCGATTTGCCCAACCCTCCCGCCAAATTACCGCTTCTAAACTTGAGATCCTGCCTGTCGTGCCCATCGTAACCCTCACTGTCAACATGCTCGCTATTGTATACTAATTAATCCGCTCAACCGCTCGTATTTTCTGCTTCCCTCGCCTCGCTCCGGTTTTCTGCTCGCTTCATGGTCCGCTCCTCCGTACATGTCTTCCCCCACCGGGGATCCCCTTCGACTTCACATACAAGGGTTCGTTGGCAACCCTACAACGCTTCACTCCAGTCTATCTCTCGCTCGTCCCCAATTGCCTATCTCGTCACTCCTGCTTCTTCCGTCTCCTCCGTCTCTCCATCGCCCCGTACTCTTCCCGAGTCTGACCGTCCTCGCCATGTTTACCATCCTTCCCGCGAGTCCAAACTCCGCGACATTCAAAAGTCAAAGTTTGTCCTCACTCTCGTCGGTGAGCCACTTCCTTTTCTGTCCCTATCCGCCTATTTAGGTCCTTCCGCTAAGACCAAGCCGTCAAATCATTATGCGACATATGGCCTCAACAAGACATTCCCTCCGTATTCCTGACCTCGGGCCGACCGGTGGTCTCCTCAGTGTCGGGCTCGGATCTTTCGTATCTCACCAATATGCCCCATTCCACCTATCGTAATACTCAACTGCCCTCCCCAATCTCTCCCACGACCCAACCTACTCCTGTCGTGTCACCCGTCTCATCCTACTCAGATCGCCCAATTTCCTACCCCCAGCTTCCCCAATGCGATATCGTCCCAATGAAATGCTTTGTCCACGAGGTTCTGCGCCGCTCTCGGACCTCAGGAACTGTGTTGCAAACGGCACTTTGCTATCTCGAAGCTATACGCTTGAAGGTTCCGGATCTTGTCCGAAAAGAGAAGCAGGCCTTTTCGTCTT
This sequence comes from Leccinellum albellum, assembly GCA_038090015.1. Lineage (NCBI taxonomy): Eukaryota > Fungi > Basidiomycota > Agaricomycetes > Boletales > Boletaceae > Leccinellum > Leccinellum albellum. The sequence continues at coordinate 17,177 of JBBPLX010000082.1, forward strand.
CCTTTCCCTCGGGATCGGATGATGATCGGATATTTCAAGGCGAGGTTGGCCTCAAACACGATACCGACCTTGGCAGCTCAACTCTTTCTACCGACTTACCATCTTGCAACAATTTGCTCGAGACCGTCCGCCTCCACCAAATTCCATATGAGGCTGCTGCTTCGTTCTTGACTGAGTCAGGTTCCGATGTTTACAAGGTGCCGGTGATCAGATCGAAGATCAAGAACGTTTCTCTCCCTCCTCTCCCTCCCCTTCCGTCCCCACTCCTCTGTCCTCGTCGCACCTTTCTTGCTTCACTGATCTTGGCATCAAAATTCATGCAAGACCGTTGCTATTCTAATCGGGCATGGGCCAAACTCTCTGGTCTGCCACCACGTGAGATTGGCCGATGCGAGCGCGCGCTTGGAGAAGCTCTCGAGTGGCGTCTTTGGGTCGGTAAATTGCCTGCAGCGCAACCCACCTCAGGACGCACGCTCGCAAAGAGCAAGGGTGAAAGTGACATCCTTCTCACTGAAAACCCTTGTGCAGTACGTATGGCTTGCGACTTGGATCCGCTTCGGTCTGTCTCTAGTGCGGCTTTACCCGCTGGGTCGAAAATTTCTCCGCTCAGGAGGAGTGCGACAGCACCGGCCGGATATCTGTATTCGGACGGTCCGCCGCCCGTCAATAATGTCAGCCCGTCAGTCTGTAGTTCCAGCCCGTCAACCCCGGGACTCAGCTACTCTCCGACCTCGACGGAATCATCGCTTGGCGATCGTACCGTACAAATGACCACTTTCATGGATGTGTCCACGCCGTCGCCGAGTCAGTTCGCCTCCTGCACGGGAGCGCAGAACGACAAGATACTGGCGGCGTTGTCCGTTCCACCGAATGGTTTGTACGTGTACACGGGTTCTCAAGATGTTACTTTGTCCTCTCTTCCACATCAGATCAACTCGCACTACTTGGTGTCCCATGGCGCTGTTCATCCGAACAGCATATGGACCTTCAATCGCGATATTTGATTATGCACCTTGTACTACTGCCTCAAGTATGTGATTCTTCCATGCCTCCTGTAAATATTTTTCTGTTTTGTTCTCTGACCATCTTATGGTATTGCCTACTTGCCTTGTATGTATATGACGTGACGAGGCGGGGGTCGGAGGAACGGCGTTGAGCGATATCGTTTCTGAACATTTTTGTCTTTCCTGTAAGATGTACTATCTGCCATACCACTAGACTTTTTGCTTTCAGGCATCTGTTGCTGTGTACGCCCTCTGAGTTGCCAGCATAGCTTGCAGTGCTGTGGTCAAATTGAATTTGGTCTAGCGCGACGTACAGGTATGATCATACGAACTTCATTTGGAGGAGGGACTGATCAGCGACAAGACCAGCAATGAGGCCGTGGTAGTCGTGGGTAACTGTAAGGGCTTCGTTGACATTCAAACGATCAAGGGCTCTATGGGCATCACGGAGAGACTGAAGGGCGCTACAGCAGTAATGATACGTACGATTAACGTAAACAGATCCATACACTGCGGGAGCCGTCAACGTAGTAAAGCTGTTACAGGTGCAACAGCTACGCGGAGACGGAAAAAAAAGGAATGTTCTAAGAGTGGAGACGAGGACGTCTGCTGGCAGGAGGCTGTAACAGGTACTGTTTGGTCGAGAAGGAGAAAAAGGGTGGAACTGGATGCAAACAGGGAAGCGAGCCTATCATATCATCATATCAGTCGTTGAAGAATTCGAGGGGATGGTCTTCGGTCTGGATCGCGCGCCACAAGTGCGGATGCCCGTCCGCATCCCTCTTGCCCTCCAAATGCAAGATAGAATGGAACATAACATCCTCTTCTCCCTGTCACGACCAAATGAGACCATAAATAACTTCGGAATGAGCTCACCATACTTACCCTGTTGGGAGGATCGTGGATTCTGCGGATGGATGAAATTTCAGGAAAGAGAACGTTTGTCAATATTAAAAAAAGAAAAGGGGAAACTAGCCGTAAGTTATCACTCCACAAATACATACGAGAAATATGACCGGAAACTGCGACGAGAGAAAGCGCCCATACATATACACATGTTGAGTGTGCAATCGTGGGGGCGTCGTCTGGGAACACAGCTAGCGGCTGACAGGCTGTCTACGCACCTGACATGAACGTATCCCGGACCCAGCTCGTCTTCCACAGCTGGAATCCTGATCTTCCCTAGGATGATGGTGCCATAACTCACGGCCCCGCTGCGCACTTGAACGAGGTCTTGCTCGATCGTGAAATGAGTGAGCTGTGTGTCAGTGAGCCCGGCTGCGCGAGACCACATCCTAGACTCGTGTTTGTTCCAGTGGCGGCGAGAGTGAAGGATTTCATGCTTGATCTGGCGCAAGACGTGTTCAAACGCCTCAACGGCGTTTGGATGTGGCGGGTGTGGAGCGTTGAGGCTAACTTCCTCTGCCGATGCTGTTCCGTTTGTGAGGTAAATAAACATCCAGTTTCGAAGTTTATTCAACCGACCCATCGAGATTGCCTGCTAGACTCGTTGGAGGTAACTGAGTGTTGTAAAACGATCGAAGTTGGTCCCAATCTAATCACATTGAACCAATTCATTGAGCTTATGTAAATCCGTCTATATTCAGAAGCAACAGAAGGCTATAATAGTACTGATAACAATAAGCATGAAACTTCTCTTGTTTCAAAATTCATGATCCGAAGTTGATTGAAAACTTAAACCAACGAGGCCAAGAGTAATTGACCACTGGAGGGGTACGGCAATGTCGAAAGCGCTAGCTCACCTACGACGTCGTCGTAAGTTCATGGCCCACTTCATACTTATACTACTCTCTGGGGTTTGAATGTTCCATTTCTCAGAAGCAAGGCATGCCCGACGTTGAGTAATATTCATAGTATGTCCGATCATCTCGGTCGGGCAAGGTACAGCGCTGCTTTTTTAAACTTGGCCGTCGATGCGGCGGGGTATCCCTTTCCTAGGTGTCCCTATTGGTGATCGAATACACCCCTACGCTGCGTGCGGGCCTAACTTACCTGTGGAAACACCCTCCATCCGTGCGCCCAATTTACGTCGTGGTAAACGGAAAACACACCTCGAGACGACCAACGAGGTTTCATGATTATCAGTGGAGTCCCATTTGGAGATAGAAGGCGACCTGAGCTTAGCCTCCGTTGCTCAAACCCAATTCGTTCCAATCTCCGAAATAGTTCAATCAGGACGTTCAGAAGGACGGAACTGTAAACAAATGCCGACGAACCATGCTATGGACACGATTAGAACGTTGTTTATCAGTCCTGTTGTTGCATGACGCCACCGTCAATAAGTGACAGGTTGAAGAAGCATTACTTATTCGTTGTTGAATGTTTTTTGAGGGGGCGATCTTTTTATGTATTTATGTACGCCATCATTGCAATAAGTGATCATTATAATACATTCAATGGGTGCCGCATCAAACGGGTGGTTCCACGCCACGAGACGGGATTCATGGAAAGCCTCAACTTGTTCGCTGTGTCCTGGCGCATCAGGAAGCATCGGGAGGCAGATCGTAACGCCCCTACCAGGTAGTAGTAATAGCTCGTCAGGGACCATCGCGCGCACTTATACACCGACCTGCTGCAACCAGTTTAGTTGAAAAAAAAAGTTATCAACCACCGCTATTTGTGACCGTAGGTCCCTTGTAAGTTTAGGGCGGAGATATCGTTGCATCGATCTGAAATTCTGAATGGCCGCGCCTTGAGCGCCGTAATGCATTGCTGGCATCCACTCAGAGACCCTCGCTGCAAACACGTCACCAACCTTGATCTGATTGCGTACAAGGCCGCACCGTTACTTCAACAGCAAGGGTACAGGTTCCGAGAACGCGCATTCAGGTTCGCAGATTTCCCCTAGCCTTTTTTCAGTTTTTTTTTGTTCACCGATAATTTGCCCTGGTTTAGTCCACAGCCCCCGTGCATTGGTCATTTTTTGGTTTTTCAGTCACATCAATGGTCGTCCAAACAAACACAACTCCCTCGTTGGCAAGGCACAGGGCGGCCCGACGGACAGTCACTGAAGACAGACTTTCTTATTTCTGCCAAGCTGTTTCTGCAGAGCCTCGCCACTTGCTTGCTGGCACCTATCAAACGTTGAGATTACATACACACCGTCACACAACACACGTCGCAAACGAGGTCCGGAAACAAAGGTCGTACTTGAACATAGCACCCAAGACGTTCGACTGCAGATCTTTTACGCCGACTGCCACTCAGTACCTGGTAATTCTTAGTCCAGCCGTTTCCAGGCATGCACGATAAATAAATAAAAAGACACGTGAATACCAGCCGTCAACTGAGGTATCACGATCACACCTAGAGAACTGGTTCCGGTGTTTGAAAATCACAGCAATCTGGTAGCAATAACGGCGGTTAGTTTATATCATTCACTAGACTCAACTGGACGTACGTTTGAACACTGCTTGACTGAGTAAGGGCATGCGTAGATCGCGAAAGCAAATACCTGAGCGATTGGAGTAACTCCCCGACTGGAACACAGTGACTGCGATGTTCGTGAGAAGTAGCTAGTACGAAGGCCACGTGAGGTAGTGTAAATGGACAGTGGTGTGAGAAGGAAGGGAGTATTGTGGTCATTAAGATGTAAAGGATACTGCACGTTGGTTCTACCGGAAACGGTACGCTCGAGACGCAGGGTCAGGATCGCATCACAGCGGAGCTGGAGCGATCTGGAGAGCACCATGCATATGCAGAGTGTACGGAAGGAGTCATCGGATCACTGAGGTTCTATTTGAAAGAAAGCGGAACAGACCTGTGGCATGCAACTTTTTGATACACAAGGGAATCCGTGTGTGCGCGTCGACGAATGTCATCGCGCGGATCTGTCCGAGTGTCCAGCACAATAAACCATCCATGACGCTCAGGGGTGATGCCGGGCTTGGACTCACTTCGTGGTCCAATGACTTCCGTTATCTTCTTTCCGCCCAGGGGAACCTCCGGCCATTTATGAATTTCATTAACATAGATCAGCAGCACCTAAGTGTAGAAATAAGCAGCGGGGACTTCGGAAGAGTACTCGATCGAAATATGGAACGCGCTCATCGTGAAGACTATAGGGATCATTAATCGCCTCGATTTCCAGGGTGCAGAAATCGTGTCTCACCACCAACTATTGAAACTCGATAGAACACTCAGCGCCTTCCCGAAGGGAATCCACCCTTCATGAGCCACAGGACGGATTGATCGCGAGTGGTGTATCTCCAAAAGAAGCGTACCCTGATATTCTCATATGTTGTCCCTGTCAGGAAATGAGACCCACGTGAGAGTAGTTCCAATGCTCCTCGGCTTTTTAGTAGTGTCTGGTCCAAGTTACATACACTTCACACTGATCGATCACCTGGGAACATTAAACAGCCAATAGTGGGGCAACGGCTGGAGACTTGATCGCGACGGATGAGTCGTAGCAGTCCCGGAGAGCGCGTTAAGCAAAAACCTCAGGCAACGACTCATTTCCGAGTCCTTGCGGGTGATCCGGAACAAGTGGGAGACTAGCAGTGACCATTGAATTATCAGACGGGATGGCCATGAAGGTGACGCTCATGAGTCTATCATAATAAACTTTAGAGAAGAAATAGACGGAATCATCATTATCATCATTGGTATCTAGGATGGTGGTGGTCATTAGATGAGTGTCCCACCAAGCTCCTTTCCTGTGGGGTGTGAAACTAAACACAATTGAGTGTTCACTGAATGGAAGAAAGATGCCAACAAAAAAAAGCACTTACAAATGGTTCCATAGGATTTAACGGGGGAAGCATCTGGGAATGCGGCCAGTGTTGGGAGGACTGTTGGTGATGAGAGGATTGTTGGTGTTGGTGATGAGAGGAGTGCTGGTGATGAGAGGATTGTTGGTGATGGGAAGATTGCTGGTGATGCTGGTGTCCATGTCCATGATGTCCATGTTGGGATTGGTGCGGTTGTGTCATCGAGCGCATTTGATGATGGCTCGATGGGTGCGAAGAGCCCGGAAGACGAGGAGTCGTATGCATAGACGTAGTACCGCCGTAAGTAGCAGGGTCATAACGAGTCGACTGGTATCCAGACATTTCGGGTATCATAGAGAGAACAGTAGTCTGCGAGGTATGGTGAACTTGATGATAAGGGTGTGGAGCGCTGTAAACTATGAGGCCTTGAGCGAAATTCGCCAAGAACAGCACTTACATTTGGCGACGGGGGATTTCAGGATCTGGGCCCAATGGTGGAACGAACGGCTCGCTGTAAGGGGAACTGAATGAATGCGTTTTTTTTTTTCAAAAGAAACGAGGCTCGTATGTACCTGTGACGACGCGCTATCACGGGTGGCAAACTGTAATCCGTTACTCGCCGTGGGGGGGTGTTGTCGCGAGTTGGGGGGGTGGACGTCTCGGATAAACCAGAAGACTCTGCAGTCGAAGGTCGGCCGTCGACGCCCTCCTTTCGTGGTGCGGCCTTTTTCCGAGTGGGGACGCCCTCGGGCCAAGTGCACTGAATGAAATGGTAAGCAGGTGCCGAACACGAGTATGGGTCACTCACATCCCGTTGACCATGGGTACAGCGCATGCAGATGGGCTTAGACTCGTCACACTATAAGGCGGGATCCAGTCTGAGACGGGTAAGGGTGGACGGGCGCGCTCACCTTGATTTTTTTGACGCGACAAGTGAGACAGCCAGTCTTGCTCCTAGTATACTTCGGGCGCTTTCTCTGCTGTGTTTCGCTTCGAGAAGGGGGTGCAACTAGGTGACCATGATTTCCGCCATGGGATTGGGGATAATAGCTGGAGGGCGGCACGTAACTGTTAGGGGTGGACGGGCTGAAGAAAGGGAAGAGATGAGCATGATGTGGTTAGCATAAAGGGCGGACACAGACTAGGTCATACTATCGGCCATGGGGTTTATGTTTAGAGGAGGGTCTTCGGGCGGCTGATCCTTCATTGTTTTATATGGATCCTTGCAAGGAAGAAGCAGGGAAGGTCGAAGGGTGGAAAATGGACGGAGACGACACCATTGTCACGGACCCGGAAATCGGTCTGGATCACTAAATTCAGATCTAAGGGTCGTGTTGCGTTGTAACAGATGGCATTTTCACTCTGCCATAATATTTCGTATACGGAAGGTGGGGATTTTTTAATAAAAAATTCCACACATGACTTCCACGTCAGGATTCGCTGGGCAGTGTAAGTGGGTGAGAAAAATGGAGGATAATATTCAAAACACGACACGAACTTCGAATGTTATACGCTGCAAGCGAGGATGAGCGAGTTGAGAGGGGAGAAAACATTCGACGATCCTGCCATAAACGGGGACTTCCCTGACAAAAACGCCGCGAGAACCCCAAAACGAGTGATTTGGCTGGGATTTTTGGGTGTGACAACTGATGGCGCGATACTTGTCCGGTTTTGGAAAGTCGTCGGCGACATATCCTCAACCCCCGACTGACATGTCCCTGCACCCACTCGTCCGCCCTCACTAAACTGTCCATATGTCACTGTCATGTCCCCCCTTATTGATTCAACACAATTCCCTCTCAACATGTGCGACTGCGGTAATCCGTCAATTCAATCCACTCCTTTAGTTCGCCGTACAACTCCCTCTCACATTTCCGTAATCAGAAACGCGCTCTGATGTGAATGCCGATATCAGCCTCACCATGGCACCACGGTGTGATCAAGCATGCATGTGAGGTTTCACACCTCATACAGCCCACACTCTCCAGGTCCCCGTACCGCCATTCGTGTTTGTTCACGTACATGCACCGTCTTTTTCAGCGTGGCTTCCGACTCCACCCTAATCTCCACACCCCGCGGCATTTTTTATTCATCATTTCGTCAATCGCCCTCCTTGCCTTGTCCTCAGTTGGCGGCAAGTGCCACGAGCCCGCTCACCCACTAGCTTGCTCATCGGAACAATCGAGGCGCTGCGCCTCGTGACAATTTCATCTCCCGATTGGCATCATGATTGACTCATCATCCTCTCTCGTCTGTTTCGATTTGACACTGTCCAGTGTGTGGCATCACATGCCCTTGCACCGCGTTCGGTGCATACGACACACCTCACTGCATGCACCATTGGGCCTCAGAGCCTCATTACTATCCTGGAGTTGTATTACTGGAAAGGAAAACTCTGAGCCCATGTTAATAATAGACAAAATGAGGTGGATTAGATGAGCCCGAATACTTGCTCTGACATCACCTTCTCGATACGCACCGAGCTAAACCCGAGGCCTTTCGCGGTCCAAGGTACGATACTCCTGTGAACATCGTTGTCAGACTCATCGAATTTTACATCCTTGATCGATTTGATCCCAGGCCGCATTCCTGCACACTCATTTCTCAGGAATACCCTCCTTTTCTGGCATGTTGTATACGACATCACGTACACAGCACGATGTCCACAGTCCGAAGACTTGGTGGCCAACTTATCTCTCAGCCTTTTAGACTCCACCAGCGCCAAACCTTAAATATAAAAATGAATATCTATTTATTTACTTACCGAAAATAACGCTGCATTTGATAACTATCCCCTTCTGACCTCCGTTGTCTGGAGTTCGCCAGCGACTTCGCCCAAGCCCGATGCGTATCAAGTGCGACCGTGTCGAGAAAGATCCGAATAGACTCGGGGACAATTACGTTGCGATGTCTGATTACGCAGCTGAACGTGCGAACATTCTGGCTCCTTCGAGCAAAGCCATCGAGCATTCCACAGCGGGCCGCAAAGCTCACGTGTTAAGGCTCTAGTTTCACCGTTGGGGCAACCTAGATAGGGTAAAATTGAGTTGTCCGGAACCAATCTTACTGGGGTCGAATACAGGAACTGTTTTGAATTGGCTAGCCCTGCAGACTCGGAGTTCAGCCCCCAAATTGAGGCCCCACTGTTAAGTGCCATAATGCGTAGTTCGTTTCCATTTTCCCAAATTTTCCATTTTTCTCAGACTCTGGGTCCGTCTGAATCTGAGGAACGGTCTTCTTCGAAAAGCTCACGTTAAGTCTGTCACCTTTTCCCCGTCCTCCGCAAATCCGCGGCTAACTTGTTAAGCTGTGTGCCAACCAATCGCCCGTGTAGGCCGTACCTTTGAGGGACACGTTTCAGCCGCACTAAACCCTAACTAAGAGTAAAAATATGAAACATCCGTATACATGGAAACCTTGGGGCACGGAATGTTGAGAGTGCCAGCGAACGCCCCAGAACAGGACCGAAACGATCCGACGAGGGCGCGACATGCTTGGAGAGTAAGGCGGCCAGACATATGCAAGCCTGGTTTGATTGTCAGGATTTCCTTTCTTTGCTCGCACAAAGCACTGGGGCGTCCCCGGATACAGGCACTTGAGGTCCAGCCTCACCGCTAGAGTTCACGTCCATTACAATCGACTCGGCCGTGGGCGACCGAGGTTCCGAACGATATTTCGAAAGCCAGATCATGGTGGAAGGCGCCGGTCCCGGCGGCGAGGGATCGCGTACGTGCGGTTAGCGGTCAAAGTGCTCAAATAAACCTGTCCAAGTGAACTTCAGGGCCCGGGAGACCTGGGGATGATCGCTCGGCAGTAAAATGGAGCTTGCTTCCGAGGCCGTTGCTCAAGCGATTCGAGGATCGCGATCGTCATCATGATGGGTCTTGAAGTGTAAAGGTGTCGCTTGTTGTTGTTGCAAACTCCAAGTTTAGAACGCCGACCGGCAAATGTTCGCGGGATCGCTTATACTTGTATGCTCTGATGGCCCTTTCTGTTTGGTTTCTGAACCTGTACAACCAACATGTCTAGCGTGTAAGTGCTGTGTGTTTGAGTCGTCGCCCTCCCCATGTCAGAACCGCAGAGGGGAGGTCATTCTGTTGTCTCTCACAGGCTTTATTTCTCCTTTCGACAGCACCCCTTGCAGCCAATGACCGACAGATCTCGATGGTGTCATGTCTCTGCCGCCGCAGCGCCATGAATAGCGGGAGAATCAATTGTTTATTGAAGGTAGCCCTGCTGCTACATACGGAAACACGTATACCCATGATAACTATCATCATCATCCTCCGCGTCTCGGTACGTCTTTTGTTATCTTGGTAGCCTCGACTCACTGCACATTTGTGGCGAGTTCTGTATTTGCAAAGGTGATACATCCCCCCTTTCCAAGTGTTTCCACTGAACATCACCGAATTCTGCGGTGTATTCGATCTAGGGATCGATGATACGGAGCCGATCGCTCAAATGTGCGTGTGAAGGCAAAGGAATGATCCTCAATCAAATTATTTCAACCATCATCTGCACCAAGTTTAGCCGCGGAGGTTCGTGCGCTCCGTTCGTGGGACGAGTCCTGTCGTCCCTGTTTGGGCAATCTCCTCAAGGTCGGCCGGCGATCCGTTCGATGCAGCATTTCCGGAACCTCTCGTGCCTTTGAGGTAAGAATGTGAGAAGCTCGTCGTTATCCGGTTTCCCCGATGACGGTCTGTCGATCCTCGGAAGATCGTATGCCTGGCTATGGTGCCGCAGTAGTCGGAACGAGGGATGCACACACTATGGGATGATGGCGACGTTCCCATGGTCCAAGGGATCGATCGCGTTGACTTACGCCTCATAGATTGTTGCCATCTATACCATGTCTCCTTGGAGAAGTCAGCAGTCGTCGCTGCGCAGCCAGACGTCTCCATTATATGCCAGTACGTGGGTCTCACGCTTTCCTGTGGCGACCCAACGTTTTAATGCTCAAAGTATGTCCCTACGGTTGATCTTTAAGAGGCATTAATTCGCTTTTTATATTGAATCATCTGGTGGCATCTAAGGAACGCTCTCGATAGCTTCTCTCGAGAAGCATTTAATTTCCTCTGAGCTGGACCTGTCTTGCTGGACGAGGATGTCACTAAGCTGTTACGTCTATCGACGACCCGCCTCATAGACGGTTCGGTCACCAGACTAGTTACAGGTCCCCATCGCGAGTTAGTCCCGCTGGCATAGATAATTCCTGTGTTTTTCTGCGGGGCAGTTCTATCTGACCACACCGGTTAACCCCTGAACTCTGGGTTGGTCCTGGGACTTGCAGGACTAACACGCTGGTCAACCTTGTGTCTGTGGTTCTCGGCATTACACGTGTCCGCTGGTCCAAAACCTTGGCTGTGAAGCAGTATTGCCCGTCCGGAAATACGAATCACGCTAGTTTTTAATATCTCAACACAGTTCAGCACTGGCGAATTCAAACCAAGAACATCCGGACATTCGAAACTGGCTGTCCATACACTAACACATCCGTGATATTGCACCTGGGTAGGAGGCGATGTAAAATGTATCGGGGTAGATAGTTGCGAAACAAACAAAGTTGGGGTAGCAATGGAATGACCAAAAAGCAGATGAGTACAAGTGCGGTTGCTGCACACACAACAGGGAACTGGCGATTGAAGAGTGAGATTGTTGTTAAGAAAATTCTATGGTGTTGAAGTGCGAGGGGGACCCCGGCTAGAGCTGGGCCTGGAGCCAGAGCTAAGTATCCAGAAAGCCAATAGACGTGAACGATATAGCAGAAGTCACACAGGAGAAAGTACGTACGAATTACTAGACCGAGCGGACGGCCATCCCCAGACTTCACGGATCCATCTTGCCATTGGGACCTCTTTCTTCATAATGCTAACAATCCATGGGTGTGTCAGCATCTCTTTGGGGGTTGGGCGGAGGGTATGGTCTACGATTAAACTGAAAGGTATCCGATTTAGGTGATTGTATGAAGTGAAAATGAATGATGCCCATACGTTTGTTTTATGAAGTCCTTCATGTCATCGGGCCATTTCACATCAGCTTCGTCAGCGAGCTGTGGAGGCTGAGAAGGGGCATGATAAGAAAGCAAACAACGTGACCGGAACCGACATTCTCACCTCTCCCTGAGTGATGTAGACCAACAACTCGATGGAAGTGAGGTCGTCCGGGAACGGGTAACGATTCTGCACGAGTTCCAAGAGTGTGATACCGGTCGACCAAACATCAGCCCGAATGCTGTATTCTTTACCGCTGATTCTTTCAGGCTGTGCAAAAAGGTAAGCGAGGATGAAGTGTAATGTATATATGTAAACCTACGGCCATGTAGAAACTGGTTCCAGTAAAGGTACCGGCAAGGGATTTGACGAGCTCTCCAGAAACCCCGAAATCACATAGGCGGACAACACCCTCTCCGGTCAAGAGAACGTTCGAGGGCTTGATGTCCCTGTGGATTGTTCGAAGGGAATGAAGGTATGCAAGGCCCTGCAAGATCTGAGGTACGTTGTCAAAGGTAGGAAAGGTGCGAGATAGAGTGGAGAAAGCTTACGCCTTCTGCTATGCGACCTGTGACGGGCTCACCGATGCGTGCGCCGCGTTCTTTGATACGTTTGCTGACAGCTTCCAAACTACCACCTGCACCGTACTCCATCATGACCTTGACTTCACTGGAAGAGGGAGACATGTAGGCGCCATAGAACTGAATGATGTTGAAGTGCTTGGCGGTGGAGGAGATAGAGAGTTCGCGCTCAAGCTGCTTGAAGGGAGCTTCGCGCGTCGTGATCGTCTTTCGCGCAAAGATTTTGCCTGTCCGGACGTCTCTGACCTTGTGGACGGCGCCGCCCTGGCCTTCACCGAGCCTAGACAACTCCTCCAAGAGAGCATCGGACCAGCGCTCGAAGACCTGACGAGTTGAGGTCTCTTCAGTCGGGGTGTAGGAGTCGACGGTGGCTCTATCGAAACTGGCGACGAGTTGGTCGATGGTGCTGTCGCTGATGTCGTTTGAACCAGGTGGGTGCGCGGTTCGGATCTGGTCTGAAGGACGAACGGTAGCGCCACCAGGGTTCTCTCCATCCAGGCCAGGCGGGATTAGGGAGGGGCCTGCATAGTACTCGCTGACTGCGCCCGAGAGGGGAAGCTGGAGCTTGGGGCGAGCGCCGTTGGCCCTGGCAGAAGCGCCGGGGAGGAGTGGGCGGGAGGGAGTCGGGGAGGAGGAGAGGGGAAATGTTGCGGGCGATGGTGGGCGGAGAGAAGGGAGATCTGGACCGACTTTGCGGATGTGGAGGGGGCGAGTTTCGGGGAGGGACGGTGACTGGGAGCGGGGAATAGTCCGGGGACCGATCGGGCGGGTGTGCGTCGTCGGGTGCATGGTCGACCTCCACCTCAAGAAACGCATTCCGTTCTTTCTTTCAATACTAACAACCACACTCTCTATTGTTCCTCCACACCATACTACCACACGGCAGTGTAGCCAAGTGGTTACGGCGTCACGTTTAGGTCCACACCTCAATCCGTGATGGGTTTCCCGCGCGAGTTCGAATCTCGTCACTGTCATTTTCTTTTTCCACCCGTTGTCCCCCGAATGTAGACCTTCCACAATCCCATCCTATATCTGCGTCATGTCCACAGAGAATTCCCTGAGCTCTAGCTCTCCCCCTTCAACCCCGATGTCGATGAGACTCCGTCGCCATCCCGTACCGCTTCGCATAGATAGCGTCGGCGTCAACCCCTCCATCATCGCCGGAAAGGTCCTCACCAAAATAAACCGCTCCTCCAAACATCCGAGCATGCAGCTGCATTTTGCAGACGGTACGGCCTACCAGATCCTCGTGGATGGTTATGACCCAGTACATCGGTAAGCCCGCCGCAGACCCCCTATCGACTTGCAATATGCTGATCCGACATTGCAGCGGTCTTCCCAAACAACTCGAAATGGATCCCACTCTAGAATCCCTCTTGGATGCAGCCGACGGCCAACTCGACGTTGCCTTCACCGTCGAAAACTGCGTCCTCATCACCTTGACCGACAAGGCGTTCGAGTCGAGACAGACACTTGAGCAGCGGTGGGATCAAAACCACATCGGCGTGGCATTCAAGTTCCGCGAAGATAAATCCTGGCACTGCGTTTCAGCCACCCTTGCCGACCACGAAAACGGTAGATGCGTTTTCCGCAGCTATGACGATGTATATCTCGACCAACTTCAGCGTTCCCCTCGCAAACGCCGCACTCGTGCCCCTGCCTCCCCTACTACATCACGTTAAAGCCATGTAGCCATCTGACAATGTATACGTACCACGCCAACTCCGGACATTGTACAACACCTGTCGTAATGATTCATCTATCCTTCGTTTCCTTCGTCGTATTGTTTTGATTAGCACACTAACCAACTTGCCTTTCCCTCGCTCACGCCACATCTCATCTTAATGACCGATGCTGTACTCTACTCTCATCCTCCGAGGTCTTTAGCATGCAAACAACCGCGGGTTCTATCAAGGTAAATGAGTGACGTTCTGAAACCTTCACTTGACACCACACGGTACGTCGGATCAGGCCTTAAGGCTCCAGGGATCAAGCAACCTGGTTTTGGCACAGAACTGTGCACAGTCCCTGCACTCGTCCTGTGGCCCTGTCCAGACATGAACGTCTTTGTGAAGACTTCCTGGAAATCGAAAGACGTCTCCGCGGCGCAGACGAGAGGTCATCACGGACATGTGATAGTTTCGCTACCTATGTGGGTCCTGTGAGTACCGGGCTGGCAGGACCACGACATCTGCCGTACACACTTGGGTTTTTGCCCCGTTGCGTGGATTCTTGATCGTTCTTCGTTTATCATGGGTCTTCGTGGTGTGGCCGTCGAGGGCTCTTCTTCACTAGTCACCAGGAAGCCCGTGTCCCTGGACCGGACGGCACTGTGACGAATGCTTTCTTAGCGAAGAATGTCGTCTCGGGATCTGATACCGCCGGGATCTCAGAAAGCAGCCGCGACACTATCATCAGCTCACACTGGCGTCGCTGGCTGTTCGTGGTGGCTCGATTTCATCGAGAAGCAGAAAATCGCGATCAACATGCCCTTGGTACGGCTTCGACCCTGGTATCATTCCCGCTTCAAAGAAACCATGGTTTGCAATTCGAAGAAACATCCGTCGAAGGGCCACTCACTGCTCAAAGGCGTGTCAGCGATCACTATCAGATATCCAGATTCCATTCCTACCCCTTTTCAAGTGACGGTTGCATCATGTCCTCGATCGGATCGTGTTTCTCCGTCGACGCCTTCTCGAACTTCGTCGAGCAGGCGCTAAATATCGGCGGCATGACACACGTTATGCCAGCATCCCCGTTCGCCGGTGCGGTGGTAAACCCTGGCGATATACTTATACGGATAGGAAGCAGGTTTATCGTAAACGAGCAATCCAATGCCCATTAGCCCTTTAGGATACGGTCGTGGGCGACGGTGTATGTATTCCACGGACATGGTGTTGCGCAAGTTTCCGTTATCCGGTGGAGCTCGGATGCACCGCCCGATCACTCCTTCGCACGTGCGGTTCGACCCCTAACACTAGGAGGAAATTTGGAAGAAACCTTCCTTGCCCTGACTGGATTCGGAGTATGCAAGTGGACATCCCTATCCTGATCAGAATTTTTTTCGGTGAGTTTCCCACTCGTAAATACTTTGATGAAAATACGTGGCCGGGAAACCGGAGGCATGTGAAAATATGACGGACCGAACGGACTACATCGTGAGAAACGCAATTATCGCTCGCTAGACGAAGCTGGTCGTCGACCAGTGCGGGGCAAGAAGCAGCAGAATGAATACCGTCACACTTCGTGCGCGTAAGTAGTCAGTAATTGTGTCGCAATTTAGTCAGCGAGCGCTCAACTAACATGATTGGCGGCCATCGTCGGCAAACACTAGTACTGGAACGTAGTGGACATCGCCACGCACGTGGGTGCCCGGCGTTGGCCCCATCAAATGAATTGTCAGTCATTTGCCCAGCAAGCCTGTACAAAGCTATGAGATTTCACTGTATGTATCGCACGGTCGTCTGGAATCCTGCGAGTCAGCAAATTAGAAACAATGGTGACGTCTCCGGTTTTTATTGTGACAAGATATGTGACCTGAACCTTGAAGTAACTCCTTTAAGCGGTTACGATGACAAGACATGATAAATCACTGTTCGACATGCCATCTGTCGATTGGTTTCCGTCCGTTTGGTGTTCCAAGCACATAAAAGAGGCTAGCGGCGTTGGCAAGAGATCAAGTGACCAGATATGGTAATCGCGAGGCTGTGGTGTCCGAGAGTGTGCCACAAAGCGGACGAAGCGTCAGCAGAATGTCCGAGACTATGAAAAATAAGCTTATCCCGCAGAAACAGTTTCGCCGGCCATAATTCTCCGAGGTACCAGCGAGGGAATGTGAGGCTGACTTCCCGTGATTGGACGTTCTAACCAACGAGGCAGTGTGTAATGCACCGGGCCATATGATGTTGACCAGGAACATCAAATGAATCAGTGAAGGTTTCCTATTAAAGACGTAGGTTCCACTGGCATCTTCTCGGCATTTCATTGAAAGTCCTGACTGTCACATGCGGAGAAAAGGCTGCAAAAGAATGAAAGTTGTAACTCAAAAATATTTTCATACATACCTCAAGCCAAATAGGAAGGTAAGGTTAGGCCGCTTACTTACACTTCAGTAAAAGAATCCTTGGTTACCTCTCCGTCACTACAACTGGTGTGGGGACTAACCGACAATCGGAGCTGCGATCGCTCAGGTAAGTCTGGGGCCCATCAAAAAGAGTGTAATATACAAGCGAATAGCATTGGGTGCATTAGGAACATGCCATGACGACGAGACTAAAATGGTTCCATAATTTTATCTTGCCCGTTATCACAAGCCCATCGGACGGATAAAGCCAACTGGGCGGGCTTACGTGGGTTGCCACCTCGATTTAGGGATTGCTAAAGAGGAATTATTGGTGCTGTCAAACCCTGAGCGCAGTGTAGGGAATTTCCTGACCATGAGAGAGCCTGCCAGACATAGTGGGACCCTGTAAAGTTGCGTTAACCTATTCATACTTGCAAAGAACGATAAGAAACAATTCAAGGTCACCACAAAGGTGTGTAGTAACGTACAAATATGGTAACATTCCCTTTGGTGGGTCATTCCCACGGAGTCATCGGTCACGTTACTTGTCCTTTTGTTGAGTACACAGCCCTCCGTCCCATCGCGCTCTATTGGTGGTGTTGCAATCATGGCAAGCTCAGAGTCTCCTGTGTCAGCAGCGCGCGTATCGTTCGCATCGTTGACCCATCAAAACATAGGGACTGTCCGCAAGCTCAATTCGGTCCTGTTTCCAGTCAAATACAGTGACAAGTACTATCAGGACATCTTGCAGCCCGAGATCGAAGCCTTTTGCCAGCTGGGTCCGTCTCTTTGATAAGGCAACCGTTTTTGAGCACATTCTCACATGATAAGGAACTTCAGTTTATTATAACGATGTTCCTGTCGGGAACATCTGTTGTAGGCTCGAGAACAAGGAGCTGTACTTGACAACCTTGGGCATCCTCGCCGTGAGTAATCATTTTAATCTGTGTGGTTCAGTTGAGCTGACGCTTGCCCCGAAAAGCCTTACCGATGCCGAAAGTTGGGCTCTCAAGCGCTTCAGCTTATCATCAAAGCCGCCTCTGTTCACAACAAACCCAAGATCAGGCGCATATCCCTTCACGTACAAGTCTCGAATGAGGATGCGAAACGGTTCTACGAGAGCCATGGTTTTGCCGAAGCTGGTATCCACAAGAATTACTACAAAAAGATCACACCTCGGGATGCGTGGATATTGGAGAAAATCATCGAACACGATCCAGAACAATAGTTGACCACACGACACGTTATATTACATGAGCGAAGACAGAATAATATCCCCTTCTTCGTACGTGGCAGGCCTCGATACAGGAAAATACGTATGCCATAATTTACAGTACGTGTGTAAGGGTGAACATAGTTCTTGACCATCACTGAGAAGCCTCGGCGATCAAGACCAGATTAATATGATACTAATTGAATAGCGGGCGGCTCATACTGTCAAGACGGCCCGCCATCAATCACAGGAATGACATGTTTGAGAGAACCGACCCGCTGCATTAAGCTGCTTACGACAGCTGGCCCTCAAGATATCTCTTCTTCGTGCCCGCAGTGCTTCACCAACTAGAAAGACGAGGTAAACAACACTTTCGTTTGAGGACGGAAAATCAACATGCCTGGTGCCTCTTGAGTGCATCCTTCCGAGTGAAGGTCTTTCCACATCCCCCGTTGCACAAGAACGGCTTCTCTCCCGAATGTGTTTCTCTGTGACGCTTCAGATCGTGCTGTCTATTGAAAGACAATGCACATAGGTCACAGGAGAATGGGCGCGAGGGTGATGCTGGATACTGTGACGGCTGATACGCGATCTGGGGTTGTGACGCGGGGTATTGGTGCGATGCAACCGGGTAGTGAGGTACGGCAGTTTGTGCTTGATAATGGTGGTTTGGAGGGTGACTTTGCCGGGGTTGGTGGTATGCATCGGGTGTTGATACCACATATTGGCTCGACGTCGACGAGAAACCGTACTCCTCCACTCCGTACTGGCCATGTTGAGCCATGTGTGGTATTGACGAATAAGCGGTGGCTGGCACCGCGTATGCATTTGAGTGTGCATAACGAGGAGGATGTTGGGTACTGGCCGACCATTGACTGCCTCGATCGAGGTCGGTGGTAGGATAAGAGGAGTACCCACGACGATCAGTCATTGTAGGAGTGGGGGGATTGAAGTGAAGTGGTGCAAGGCAGTGGAACACCTGGGTTCATATGTGTTTTCGGAGCCGCTGGATCCTCATATAAATGGTGCAGTGAGCAAGCAATTTGCCGGCGCCGCAACAGGGTGAGTGCGGCAAGAGCAAACATAAGAGGTTGGATTGGCCAAGATCAGTGTCTGCGGTTGCCCGATCGGAGTGTTACTTCCAATGTGCCTGGTACGGGACCTGAACTTGGGCGTCTAAGCATCGGATCCGTTGTTGGGTAAGGCGACCCTGACGAGTATAAATTTCGCATCGCACTGTTCCATCTAACCAAAGTGAGATAGAGTAAGGAGGGCCAACTCTCACTCTCATCCGTTCCGGTCTCTGGTAACGTTTTCTCGACGCAGCCACGGAAACGGAATGAAACCTAGTATGGTGGAATATTCTCAGCGGATCGGACGCAGCATCGTGGCAATGTCACGGTCCTGCTGACCCCCCGGTACAACTCTGACAAATCATTTGGTCCCGTTCGCGCATTCCAAATGTGAACTGTGTGCCCTGGTCTGGATGCTTTGGGTGACCCGCTGGAGCGTGTGGTATGCACTAACTATGGCTGTCGAGCATAGCCCAGCTCCGGTATGATCGAACGTTTAGGTTTCATTGATCTTCCCATAAGTCTCAGTTGACTCGGTCCGTGGCAGCCCGCTGCGGGCCAGACTCTCCTCGAGTTGGGACATTGCGTGTGCGATCCCCTCCCGCACCGACGCGGATCTTGCAGGCACTAGTGCTCGATGTGCCCCTTGGTTGGAATCAAATTGTGCGCCCAACATCAACCGACGCCGCCGGAAGGGTGAAAACGAATTCTTGGAGATGCTGACATGCCTAATCGTGGCGCGTACTGATGGATCATTGATCAGTGCAGTCGCTAGCAACTTGTCTGGAGACATGTCCCCGGAAGTGCTTTATGATGATGTGACTCGGATGTACCTTTCCGTCACTGCCTCGTTGAATTCATCCCCTGACCGAATGGCACAATCACCTATCGTCTTCAGAATTCAGAATGAAGTTCCGAGACCCGGTCCGAATAGGGACGTGTCAGTTGATCGACGCAAATGACGTAGCCACCTCCGCTCAAAGTTCGCCTGCCATGTCCAAGCGTGCTCGCCCGTCCCCGTCTTCGTCCTCGACCAGGAAGAAATTCAAGCCCGCATCAGATCAGACTCTTCTCGACGCTTATTTCCGTCCTGCTAGCTCCTCCGACGGTGCCCAAACTGTGACCACAGCATCCTCACGGCAGCACTTTCCCAGGCATGTATCTTCGCCTATCCTTTCCGACCATTCATTTGCCTCTCTTGAGACAATGAACCACCCCAGATCCTGTCACACATTATGGCACCACGGACATGGGACACAACAAGACCCTATCGTCCTCAATTCAGTAGATGATGTTCATAATCCACAAGGTTCGATGCGAGCATCGCTACCACCTCAGGACCCGTTTCCATCTTCCCCTGGTACTCCCGAGACTAATACGGCATTTCTGCCGACGACCCGCCTAACCGACTTTACTCTCGCTTCTTCTCCGAGCCAGTCGCAGATTCAATACAGCCCGCTTGCCGTCGATCCCCTGGCCTATCCCGTCCATGTTCCCCCGTGGCACCTTGGTTCCCCAGCGCCATATTCTTTTCTCGTCCATGCCCTCGTCACGTTGGCAGACACTCGCTCTCGTATCGCCATACTCGACGCGCTGACCAACACTCTGAGGTGTCTCATATTATATCATCCTGCATCCCTGTTGCCGGCACTCTATCTCTTGTCCAATTCGCTCTCGCCCGCTTATTCTCCACTCGAACTAGGCATTGGCACCTCTGTCATATCGACCGCCATTCAGCATGTATCCGGTCTCACACCCGCAACCCTTCGGAAGCTATATAATTCCTCAGGCGACCCTGGAGACGTTGCGTTCCAAGCCAAATCCAACATCCGCACCCTTGTGGCCCATCCACCATTGCTTATAGAGTCTGTGTACCAATCGCTCCTGAAAATCGCTCAGATCAGAGGTCATGGAGCAGCGAAGCAAAAGCAATCCATCGTGGAGCGATTACTCGTTGCTGCAAGGGGAGAGGAGTCAAGGTTCCTGGTCCGCACCCTATCGCAGAACCTCCGCGTAGGTGCTGTCCGAACCTCAATGTTGACAGCGCTTGCCAGGGCTTTGGTCTTGACACCCCCTGCAAACCCGACCATATCTATTCCGGACAATTCGTCACTACACGTGACAACACAGTTTCTTTCATCTATCAATCCATCCCCATCCGGCAAGCAAAAGAAAAACAGTGACCCCAACCGTAATGAACTTCTACTGAAATTCGCCAACGCGGAAGCGCTCGTCAAACAGGTCTATGTCCAGCATCCGGACTATGACCACATCGTTGCTGCAGCCATCGCCGGTGGACTCGATGGACTCCCTGCGCGGGTCCCGCTCACCGTCGGTGAGATTATACTGCCGGCTCTGCCTCCCAAAACACTTTTAGTAACATCATATTTCAGGTATTCCTCTTCATCCCACACTGGGATCTCCAACTCGATCACTTGATGAGATATACGATCGATTGAATGATATGCCATTCACGGCGGAGTTCAAGTATGATGGTCAACGCGCCCAGATTCATGCTGCAAAAGCGGCCAATGGCTGTCCATCTGTCCATATTTTCTCTCGGCATCTAGAAAACATGACTGAGAAAGTAAATCCCCGTCTGGACCTCGCGGTCGCAGATTGCTAATATTATGCTCCGGTCGCAGTATCCCGATGTGGTTTCGTTAGTCAGGTGCATGTTTGCAAGGGCGCCTAACCTGCAGTCTTTTATTATCGATTCGGAGATCGTTGCCATAGATCTGAACGATGGCGGCCTTAGATCTTTCCAAGAGCTTTCGAATAGAGCAAGGAAGGATGTAGACGCCCGATTTATCAAGGTTCCAGTTTGTGTATTCGCCTTTGACTTGATGTACCTTGATGGCGAAGTGAGATTTGTTTTTACATTTATTCTTTTAATGTGTTAACTCGCTCTCACTTGTCTAACCTACCAGATTTTATTGGAACGTCCATTCCGGGAACGCCGGACACTACTGAGAACTAGATTCCTGGCCCTGTCACCAGAGGATCCAGGTACAGCACGATTCGACCATGTCAATAGCTGCGAGAGTGAGTATGGACGGGAACATGTTGAGGAGTTTTGGCAAGACGCTGTGGAAAGTTCTTGCGAAGGCCTCATGATCAAAGTTAGGTTTCGAATTGGCGGCCATTTTGCGGGTGCATTCTCATTCGATCTCATCCTTGACAGCTCCTGGATAGCCTCGAAAGTTCTGAGATAGTCACGCATAACAAGGGCAAGACCAGAAAGCGGCCATTGCCAGCTACATATGAACCTGGTAAGCAAACACTCCCACATAACACTAACCATCGGGCTATATGACAACTCGACAGACAAGCGAACTTCTGCATGGTTGAAGCTCAAGAAAGACTACGTAGATGGTCTTGGAGATACACTTGACTTGGTGCCCGTTGGAGCATGGCACGGTAATGGGCGCAAAGCAGGGTGGTGGAGCCCCGTCCTGCTCGCAGTCTGGGACTCCACAAAGGAAAAGCTGGTTGCTGTCTGCAAGTGCATGTCCGGTAAGGTTTTTCGCACCGTAAATTTACATGTGAGGTGAATGGGTTACACAGGGTTTTCCGACACGTTCTACAAGGTATGACCGGCTCCCTCTTGGATGAGAGGAGGTAGTTTAATCATTCCAAACGTTAGGAGCTCACATCGAGGTACCCTGAGAGTTCTGTTGAATGCTCCTATCACCCTTTGTGGATTTGTGAGATTGGAGGCGAGCGTTACTATCCTTGTCACAATCGTGGAATTGTGCCTAACGAAGACGCCCAGGCTTCAAACCTGACATTTATTTTCGGCCTCGAGAAGTCTGGGAAATCAGAGGCGCAGAGTGAGTACCCCAGACTTTGTTCTTTTTATTTTCATTTTTCCCACCTTCACTCAACACAACGCGAAAACCCAGCGTCACGCTCAGCCCCGTTTCCTTTGCCGCGCTGGGTCAAGTATCTCCCGCGAGAGGCCTAAGCCTGCGGTTTCCCCGGTTCGTTCGCACAAGAGAAGATAAACGTCCAGAGGACGCCTCCACTTCCCAGTTTCTCGCGCAGATGTACCTCGATCAACAAAAAAGGGGTAAAGGCGCCACCGGCCCCGACGATAGGGATCTATTGGACGTAGATGTCGAAGTGGAGGCACAGGTCGAGGACGAATCAGACAGCTGATATCAAGCACGTCATCGTGGCATGAGAACTTCTCTCATACGCGCCGAATTCGCGAGCCGGAAATGTTATTTATGATCACATGGGTCAACTATGTTACAGAGTGATGGACCTGACGCTGAGATGAGAAGAGTGCATCACAACGAGGCACCTGGTGTTCTATACAACGTGGATGCCGGCCCCCTAACTTGTCAGCCAAAATCTGATAATGACAGTGAGGGCTGCATGGTATGCGCTATCATGGGGAAATGCGATATCGATAACGCGCTTCAACCCGCCGTTTGATAGGGCATCCTGCCACTCACTATCTCTCCCCCCGGAAGGCAGCAACCCCTGAAGGTGAGCGTATGACAAGAGAAGGATATACTTGATGACAAGAACCGGTAGTGCGGAGCCCGAGTTTGGGGAGGTGTCATCATTGGAGAGTAATTGGAAAACATCTGCCCACATCGCAGGCACAGGCCGCGGTGGAACGTTTGATCCTACTCGCCCACTGTCGATGTCTGCGAGAGATGACATGGTATCCGAGTCAAGCCGCCGGCCACGTCTAGGAAGTGGCCTAGGTCGCGGCTTGGCCCCTCCAGCGACAGACGGTGCAGATGACAGAAATTTCTGGCACACAGCGATCTTAAAATTAAGGACCGGGACTGTCTTTGGCAGGCTCTCCATCAGGTCCTGGATGATTTGGGGAGAAGAAGTGTGCAGGCGTGTTGTCAGTGTTGTCGCAAACATAGGGCCATCGAAAGATTCAGAGAGACCAAGGTGAATGAGCTGCGGAAGACCTCAGTTCGTGTACCAAATACGCCCGAGATTTAGCGAGGACGCACAAGTGTCAATAGTCGGGTGGCTATCTTCCGACGCTCGCTGTCTCCCTGCCCGACGGAATGAAAGATGATATCTAGTGCAGCACCTGCATCCCATCGTAGGCCAGTACCTCCCCGTGGGGGAGGGATCTGTGATAAGAGAAGTAGCGATAACTTTCCTACACCGAAGTCGCGGTTATTTCGGACATTACCAGGCGCTGGGATCTTACCTCCTGATTCCTGAGAACTGAGCGACTCGTCCTTTTCGAACAAGGAGAGTAACCATTGTAGGGCTGGCCATGCATGATCAGCGACGACTGCCGGCGTACCACGGCCTTGGTCGAGGTCGGCGTCGTCGACATCGTATGCCCCTCTGCCGCGCTTCTTACTTGCATCCCGAGGGAAGAGCTTTTTGCGTTGTATGAACCCTTCCTTTAGCAAGGTCCAACAATCTCTGCAATCCCTGATACATAGGGCCTCCCGAGCGATAAGCGAGTCCTCATCATGCAGATTATCGCTCACCCCTGGTGGGATAGTATTGCCGGGAAGATCATCCAAAGGATATCTTGGCAGTGCTCTAAACAAAGATCCGGGTGAATTTGTGGCAAGGAACGAGAACAGAACACGATGTGCAGCCTCCGATTCGACCACCGAAGGAGCAAATGATGCCTTAGAAAGGATGGGCTTTTGTTTGGTGGGAGAGCCTTTGACAGGAGAAGGTGGGAGCTGTTCCTGTTGGTTCGATTGGTCATCGATAGCTGGGGGTGGCGGGAAGAGAGCTATGTATAGGAGCTGACGAATGTGGTCCCTGATCAGAAGCGATGAGGTCGAGACTTTGGACAGCATTCAGGGAGACTTACGGCGGTGGCTTGAAAGAAGACGAACGGAGCTGGTCGAGGAGCGCAATGCCAGATTCGTACTGACCCTCCTCAAAACATGTGTCGACGAGACCACGCTGGTTTCTGGTCATTTCGCGCTCTTCGATCGAGGCAGCCATCGAAGAAAAAGACGCGAGGCGCGTTCGTGCTGTTGTGGAACGCGGTGCACGTGATGAGCTAGGCTGCACTGTTCGAGACAAATCGAGCTATAAGTAGTCCGCTTGCTGATTAGCCCACATTAATGTCAGTGCTAACCAGTGGCCGGGGTGATATGCTACTTGGAGCTGTGGGAAGTACTATGAAAGCGTCTCGAAGATGGGCAGAGTCCAGTTTAGAAAGGTTCGGGAGAATTCTAACTTCCAGGTTATGACTGTGCCCGCGTACGTTGCAGGCAAATTTGACTGCGTGCAGTTCTCGGAGGTGACCTTCCACCGCCTCGTTGCATCGCAGACGTGCGTGATGGTCACTCGTCGTCGCGTCTTGAAGTAACTTTGGAACGGGTACTAGGGCGGCCGAGATTGCTGACAAATCAAGACTAGTAGGTGACCATCGTCGCCACCGACCACCGCCGCAAAGCAACGCAGCCCCACCAAGTAAGTCCTATCGCTCCTCGTTACCACCACCATCGATGCTGCGTTTTGATGCACAATCACTTCAGCGCGTTTCCTTGCGGTTGGATGTTTCACCCTCGCCCAACAGGCCCAGTTCGTCATTTCCTAGGACGACTTCACCGGACCATGGCTACTACCGTCACAGAATCTCGACCTCGAGGTCCAGTTGAGACTGCTATGCAGGACAAGGTAAGCATGGGCCGATCAGCACACCAGAACGGCTTTTAAATAATCCTCAGCTAACAGCTCTCCTTCGGCCTTTACATCTCACCATCACAAACGAATCCCAACTCCACCGCCATCATGCTGCCATGAGGGCCCAAGGAGGAGGTAACGGTGAAACGCGTCAGTACGTCTTCTAGATGTCGGCAAATAGTCCTCACGTGCTGCCACCACTGGGCGTATAGATTTCGCAGTGCAGATCATCTCAGAAGAGTTCAAAGGAAAGGTATATATAACCTGTCTATTTCCAATACCGCAGTTCATCTACTCTGCTCTCTCAGACGACTTTGCAACGGCACCGAATAGTCTACTCCGCCCTGGCGGACGAGCTCGCCCAGGGACTCCACGCCCTCTCCTTGAAGACGAGGACGCCAGAGGAGGCGCAGCGGTCGATTGTCGGACAGGCTGAGTGATGTAGTGAATTAGGTGCTCCCTTCGGACGTTTGGGGTCGTCAATCATGAGAGCCCTCTTTTAATTAATAGACCGTCAACCACAAATTTTCCTTGCGGTCATACCCTTACCGCCAATTACAATCAATTACAATGCGATTCCCCACTGCTTGAGTAGCTGCGATTCAAATAGGTCCTTCTGGCGATGCAAATCCGCAGCAATACACGAGAAATGTTAGCATGCAGAGTTGAGTTGGGATGGCATAAGTCATGCTTTGATGTCAATTATTAGTACTGTAGTGATTTATATTGACGCCGGTTGGATGATCCGTTACAGCCAATCCGGTCTCCTTATTCCCGGGGGTGTTCATGTCCTCGCACCCCTCGCTGCAGACTGCCATCTTCCTCAACGCACTCTCAGTATGAAATTTCTTCATTTCTTGGCGTGTTCAGTTCTCCTGTCGATGTGTGGTAGGTCCGCTGTCCTGTCAGTTTTCTCGTTCACCAAAGTCGTGCAAGTGACGATCAGCGTCGGTTCGTGCACAGCAAACACATCTCGGCGACGATCAAGTGCGGTTGCCGTCAACACGGACACCGAACACATCTTGACAACCGTGTTCACGAACTTTCCACTTACTATTTTTCCGCAGTGTCGCGGCGGTGGAGGCTGGACTCTCTTTCATAACGATTTCAATTCTCGACAACTAGACAATCATCCTAGCTTGAAGCATGCAGATGGCCGTGTTCCCCATATATAAGCCATCCGGCCATTCGCACTACTTTATCCTCTACCAAGCTTATACCTCTAAAAAATGTATCGAGAGGACGTACGGCCGACTCTCCCTTCCGTTAGAGATTTGTTTCGAGGCAAGTCAGGTTTCTTTGCACGGCACGTAAATCTGACGCGCTCTCTGCATGTAGATGAATTGTCTCGTTCAGCCCGACCCCCGATGAGCTTGACTCCTCCGTGGATTGTCCCTGGCCATCGCGCCGACCAGAACACTGACCGATCATTTTCTCGAGCTGAGCGTCGCCCAGACTCCCAGCTGGATGGACCCGGGGTTCAGGTGCAGTTGCTATTCGCTTGTCATGCTTTGACGACTAATGTCCTCGTCAGCGTTCATCCTATTATTCACCTCCGACACAGCAATGCTATGACGGACGTACCGCATCCCGTTCTCAACCTGATAATTTATCATCATCTATGAGTCAACATCATTCACGACCACCCCGTCAATATCACGCTCGTTCTACTTCCCAGGCGGATCAACCACCCGTGTCCCACGATCACTGTACCCGACCAGGGTCTCATTCGTATTCGAATCTGGCAACCCAAGCCTACAATCAAGCCTATACTTCCTCTGATATCTCATCGCGGAATTCAGGGGCCTATTCTATGAGTGCACTGGTTGCACCGGAGCTAGCCCGCCAACCTTCTGTGCCCTCGCCTTCTTCATTGAAGTACGAGTGCGATTATTGCGGTAAGGGATTCACTCGACCAAGCAGTCTCAAGGTGTGCATACATATATCACTGCACTGTCGAGATGCCTCCCGTACTGAGCGTGATTGTTTCCTAGATCCACTTAAATAGTCATACTGGAGAGAAACGTGAGCACCTCCGTCGCCATGCGATTTCTGTCAGTGTTTGACCACCAACCTCGATACTTGTAGCCTTTGCCTGCACCTTTGAAGGCTGTGGACGCAGTTTCAGCGTGCTTAGCAACATGCGCCGGCATGCAAGGGTACACGCTGAGGCTCCCAGTCGCCATCAGGAAAGTTCAAGTGACGAGCACAGCGACAGGCAATAAAAAAAGGAGGCCGTCTATCGCCTCGCCATGATTAACGATCCCATTAGCATTTCACCAACGACATGAAACGACCAACGTCCACGTTTGTCCTAGTAGTTGAACACACTCACCACCCGTCCATGTAGCCACATCGTTGCTTCTATTTTATTACATTTTTTCTTTTCTTCTTTTCCTTGCATGCATCGTTTTTCCCGCCTGTTATTGTGCGTGTATCCGATATTCGGCGTTTTAGTTTTCTTTGGTGTCGAGGCTGTCCGTTATTTATTGATCTGAATGTTGTAGACTCTCCTCATCGACTTGTTCCCATCCAGGCTGGTCGGACGAACTGACCGTAGCTTATTTACCGACGTCAAAGATTATCCACCTGTAATTTCTCGTCATTTGTTGAATCGGCAGGCAGTATTGTAATGCGTTGACGCATCGACACGGACGCACACGTACACACACACACACACACATGTATATACACATACACAGTTGACGGCACGTTCCGGACGACCCGGACGCCGTTATTCGGACGCGAACTCGTTTTAGAATCATCCTTTCGGGATCGTCCGATGCCGCGCGCGAACGAACGTTCTGCGCCCAGCGTCCGGACAAGCGCGGAACGAACGGGACGGGCGGTAGTACATACAAATATAACCATTCTTGGGCATGTCCGCGCATGCTATCCCCTTTTTGTTAAAAGAGAGCCAACTCTCAAGGGTACTAGTCCAAACAGTCAAGTCGACGAGTCGAAATAGACTAGTACTTAGTAGTTCTCGTCACACCAACAGTGAGTCACTAGTACAGCCGCCACCGGCCCACCGCCGTGTTTCATCTAGATTCTACCAGGCCGCCGTGATGCAGTCGGACTCGGATGGGCTAGTACATAGCATCATACCTATAAGAATCTTCTTAGGTCACGTAATGTTACGGTATCCCGAGATCATGCTCTAACCATGCAGTGGCGGTGAGTGCATGCGACAGGGAGGAGGCCTCCCTCCTCAAGCCCATCTGCACCTCCGACGATAGCACAAACGTAAGACAAAGGTCCCATGAATTTAATAGAACGTACGGTACGGTCCAGACATGACCACTCAGTGGTGATTCGATATTAAGGACCAGGAAAAAAAAGAGGGCATTAAAGAAGGCAAGGAAAAAAGAATGACAAAGAATGACGGTAAGCCTGGCACGCGCATGCCCCCCCCCGTCCGGTCCATATATTCTCCGCAGATCATCGATCGTGTTGTCATATCCACATCATTGCAGCGAGGTCGCTGTTCCCCGTACGCCACATAACGCAAACGGCGTCATCAACTGTCATCCCCATCACCCTCCCCCCCAGTTAAATTTGGGGTTCGCTACACATGCCGTTCGCAGGCTACAAAGAGATGGCTCGGCCTTTTCCAGAGTCGTGCTCACTGCGAAAGCGCGAGCGGCCTCTTTCTCGCGTTACCCCAATGCTTTCGTCCGCGGGTTCGTCAAAGGCTCGGTCAGCCCGGGCATAGCTGATTGCACGAGGGCTCTTGTGCGTGAAGCCCGCAAAAGCGAGGGCCTTGCGGACGTTGAGAATTTCTTCACCGTGAATCTCATCTCGCAAGAGAGGATCTTTGGTGGCATCTGCAGGTACACCATTGGCAGGAGCCAAAGGCTAGGAAGCAACGTGTTTGATGAGCGTGCACAAGACGTATAAATGAACGAACGCATGCCTCCGGAGGAATGTCAGAATCAAAATGCCTCGTATCTTCGGGATTGGTCAATTCGGGGCGATACGGCGCGGGACATCGGTGAATACGATCCCAGTCAATGCCTCTGAACCACGGGTGGGCCTGTTACACCCCCCATCCCATCAGTACTTAGACGAATCCATGTAGAGAAGACACGCCTTGATCGCTTCTGCTCCATCACTCGTTCGAGAAGCTGGTATAATGAAGCCGCTGCGGCGCGCCTGAATTGCGAGTGAATCCGGTCTGAAAACAGATGCAGACGCCTGGCTACCAAGACGATCTTCGGGTTCACAAAGTAGTGCTTTCATCAAGCCAATACCCTCATGCGAAACATGAGGACGGGAGGGGAACTTGAGCGACTGCCTCCAGTTGAGGATCTTTTGGCGAGTCACATGCCTCTTGAAAAGAAAAAATTATTCGGTCAGACTGTTGCTAATCCTGTGCTAATCAGAGCCAAACACGTACGGAGTTGCTGAGGAATGGAGGATGTCTACCCGTCAACATATGATTTAGCGAAGTGAACGGAGCCGCAAAATACCTGTTCCTTACCCGTACAAGCATTCGAACATGATCACACCCAGGCTCCACCAGTCACACGAAAAAGAGTAGCCGTTACCTCTGATAACTTCGGGAGACACTGACGACAAAAAATGGAGGCGCCATTAAAAGGATAGAGGCAAAATATCTTACTATAAGAGTTGGTGCCACATCTTCGGTTCATTATAATGGAAGGGTTCAATACGAGGTTCCAACATGCACAGGAAGAGAAAGCGCTTACACAGAATATGCTAACTAGAAATGTGAGGCGGACGTGAGGATCAGCGGAAATGGAACAAAGCATGGAAGTCATCCTACCTTCCTACGATTCTTTTCGCGCCAGGTGAAGATACCACCTTGGCCATTACCGTCCCCCAACAGCAGTTCTACTTCTCTCCTGTCCATGCGTCTTGTCCTCGTTCCGTCCGTCAGGCCATTCCCATCATCAAGGTCAATGCCGTACTTGCGCAACAATTGCCGCCGTTGTTGCTCGTAATCTGCCGGGGCGTCAATTATAGCCTTTTTGTGTGTGAATGTCAAGGGTGGGGTTACATGATGTATCGTGTGCCCAATGAAGATCGGTACTGTGGGAGGGTGGCAGGTCATTAGCGCTGGACCCAAGGATGAGGACCCAGGTCCCCGTGTAGTTTGGCCGGCACTAACGCGAGCCCAAAGTCACTCAGTCGTATGTGTCCCTCCGGATCAAATAAGAAGTTCTATCAGAATGACCAAATATCCCCCAATATCAGAGAACGGACCTTAATTTCCAAGAATTGAGAATACTTACATCAGGCTTAATATCACGATGGATAAAGCCAAGCTTGTGGCATGACTCGATGGCGAGTATCATCTGGAAATAAGGCGCTCCGTGGCGGACAGCATGTGAAGTGGGAAGGGCAAACCTCGGCAACATAAAAACGGGTAAAGTTTTCCTCGAAAACGTCTCGTTCTATCAGAAGATTAAGGAGATCTCCACCACCCATGTACTCGAGAACCTATATTTATTTCAATGAAATCGAAATGAATCAGCATTGTTCCCCATCTGGTTGTATGCTGTCTGGTGGTGATAGAACTACTGACCAGATAGAGGTTGTCACGGTCCTGGAAGCTGTAGTACAACCTCACGATCCATTCCGCTACACCTGGAGAGGAAACCAGAGATGCGGATTTGAGGATGTCGCGTTCAGCACGGACGTGGCCTTCCTGCCCTTTTCGTAACATGTCCGTTTTTCGTAACTAATGACAATTTGTCAAAGGAAGCGGCTAAATGCATTTGGCAGATATGAAATGAAAACAGAGATAAATACCTGCTTCATCGCGAACAGGTGACCTGAGTCTCGTTCTCTGACGAGAGAGACCACTCCAAAAGCACCTGTGGGGTTAAGATGAATGGAAAATCGAGATTTGAATTGAATTCATTATTGAGAAGGCGAACCATGACCGATAGTCTTTAGTTTGATGAAAGCTGTCACGTCGACTTTCCTACGACGGTCGCGAAGATGATCTGTTTCGTTCTGTCGCCAACGAAAGCGCAGGTCGTGTTTCTGTTCCTCGGACAAGTTCATAGCGATCATGTCCCTTTCCATAGCGACCCTTCTCTGCTCACGAGACGGGGGCTGCCGAAGGAGGGGAAAGTAGAGATTCTCAAAGTAGATACGGGCAGACACAGCTTTTTCGAGCGTGGCCAGTGATGGGGTGATCGGCTTTCTCTGGGAGTATGCCAAAGACGGGAGGGGGTTTCTGGACTCTGTCAGGGGTTCGTCCTCGTGTTCGCCCACCTCGGGGTGTGCGATGAGGCCGCCGCCCCACCGCATTGTGGAGTTACCGGGGCGCCCCGGGAGGCCGTCGACGAGAGAAGATACACGAACGTTTTCCTGTGCTGCGGTCGTTATGGTGGACGAAGTGGGAGTACTTAGACCGTTCACGACCCGCAGCGGCGGTGATTGGCCATCAGGGGCGCTAGATGCCGAGGGCTTTAAGGCGTTGACAACTTCGTTGATAGCTTTGGCTCTGTTGGTCTGTATTACGCGGGATTTGATTGGGGTGGCCCACCGCGGATCTGAAGTTGGAAGGGGTGAGAAGGGGAGAAGGGAGAGGTATACAGAAGCAGACCTCCGAGCTTTCCAATTCCATCCGGGCCCCATCGAGTGAGAAGGGCCTCTGCTTGGTCTGCATCGGAAGCATGGATGAGATGTCTGTACAGAGATCGTAATCGTTATAAAGGGATGGCAGTCGGGGGAGACGCACACGAAGCCTGTGGGCTTTGAAACCATGTCCTTGCTGATCCTCTTGTACTTTCTGGGCTCGGTGGGGCTCGGTGGGGAGTCGGGGATTGCAGCGGGACGCGACGGGATATTAGATCCCCACTGGAACAAACGGGAAGGAGACGGGGTGGGTATCATGGCAAGGAGATCGTAAAAGCCCTTGTGGAGGAGTGTCCCAGCGGGGAGCACGTCTCCGGCGAGATTGTACGCGGCGGGGGCATAGGCCGGGTACGGATACGGGAAGAGGTCGGGGCCGGGAGGGCGGGGCAGAGGCCGCGGGGGACGGGAGTTCATCGGTGTGTCGGACAGGGAGTGGGGAGATGTCCATATCGGGACATGTAAAACAGAAGAGAGAGCGTCGGTGTGTTGTCGGGTGATCCACGTCGGCGTCGGCTTCCGCTTCGAAAGTGCAGACAATCTTCGTGCAGTAGTATTTTGTTTTTTTTTTATCAACGACACGAGGCCAATCTCATTTCCTGGATCTTTGCAGAGAACGCAATTTCCGCATGTATGGTATGTACACAGCATCAACACCCCCCCCGTGTGCTTCGCAACGCTCCGCTCCTTCCTCGACGAAAATGAACAAGCCCGCGAAGATTTTCTTTGCCCCCCCCCTCGCCGTGTATGTAAGTCCAAAAAGAATTATGTACATCTCGTACTAGGGATCTCGTTTCTAATCCATCACGCATCATCCGAACACCCACCGCCGACCCATTTATTCTCCAGTTGCCAGACTCCGCATCCATCACTCCCGATCGCACTCGTGCCCTCGCCCTCGCCCTTACCCTGCTGTCCACCACACACCTCGTGTCAGTCAATTTCCCGGCCTTCATGTTATCCTCGTTCATCCAACGGCCCTGATTATTTCTCCGACACATCGCCTCCTACCGCAAGCCTCTCTTCCTCCTCATTAGCACACCCTGCGCGTGCCTCTTCATACTTATAAACCCAAAATTTCTTCTTTCATTGAATCATAATATTCTTTCCTTCCTCTTTTGCCTATCTGCTTAACTTACTATGACGAGCCCGAGGGACGATCGTATGTACGGAGCTGTTGCGAAAACACGCAGAAGCCCTCCAGGAGGGGATTCGCAAACTAGTGGTTTCTTTCAGACGGGACAGGGTGGGCGAACTGTGCTCCCTCCTCTTTCTTCAGCTTTTCCAACCTCACGTTCTCCAGGTCTGTTTTTTTAACATGGTATTCTCCAATGTGCTCAACTTGTTGCAACTCGCCTATAGGGCCCGCAGACTATCCCAATTACCCGCAGCGCTCATCTCCACCAAAACCCGAACATATCCCGTCAGGCTACAATCAATGGCCTGCTTCCACAACTCGTGCGTTCCCTTGCCCCTTCTTCTTCCCAATCCTTTCTCCTCATCGATATCTCAGCGACTGCTGCTCCGCAACATTCTTCATATTATGAGCACTATGACTCAAGATACCACCAACAAGCAGCGTTCCCGACGTACCCATCATCGCGGACTTCGACCACGATCCCCCCAGATCCCCAAGGGTCTCGCAAGCTCCCTCCACTCAGCGTTCCTGCTCCTCCCGTCAGAGACGACCGCTGGCACGGCGCCACCTATGGTTCGGTAGGACCGATCCCCAATTATGCCGACGTTCACTCCCCCACCGCAACCTACCCCGCCCAGTACGCGCAATTCCAACCTCACAGCTCCTATTCTTATCCTCCCGTGCCCGATCCGCGCCACCATCCTAGTCAACAAAATTCCGTCTCTCACTCGCATCAATTGTCCATGGGTGGTGTGTACCCGCACGAACGGGGAGTCCCGGCACAAGTGGAGGCCCATGGACCTTCTCCGTACGCTAGAGGCTCGGTGACAAATAGCGTGCTAACTCAGGAACCTGCTTCGGTGCTGGTCGCCGACGAACCCGTCATCAAGAAAAAACGCAAGCGGGCAGACGCGGCGCAGCTGAAGGTTTTGAACGAGACGTACGCCCGCACAGCATTCCCATCGACTGAGGAACGAGCCGAGCTAGCGCGAAAACTGGACATGTCCGCTCGAAGCGTTCAGATTTGGTAGGCCTGCGTGGGACTTTGGCTCGACAAGGCTGACACGCGAAACAGGTTTCAAAACAAGAGACAATCAATGCGGCAGACGAGTCGCCAGGCGGCTACTTCTGCGACGAGCGGGTCCCATCAACCATTTTCGATGTCGTCTCAGTCAGAGGACGTTACGCACTCTCCGTATGGCGGCGGCCTGAGCCCGACCACTCTCCCTGCTCATTCTTTTGTCCAACGTCCAGACTCGCGCCCAGTAGCGAGTTCTGAGGCTCGCCCCCCTGCACAAGCTCGTCGCGACGACGACTCTCGTAAATGGCCTTCATCGGGTCGATACTGATCTCGATCATTTGAACATCTTGATTTCATCTTTTTACTCGATTGTCGTATACAATTCATGTCACTCTTTGGAATCCCTGCATCTTCAATATTCGTCAGGACAACGATCATTCATTATCAGCTCTCTAACTTACACGTGCATGAGCCCTTAATATTGTACATATTCCATACATACATTAAACGCATCATCGACGCAATCGGATTTGTCTCATTTTTCTTTTTTTGTACCGACTAGAGTCTGCAATTGTGACCGTACCTACGTAGACCAATATGCCGTATGTACTTTGACACCTTATTCGTTTTCGTTATTGGCGGATCAAGTGGGGATAACTGTGGTACGTACTGTATTATTTGGGCTGGCCCATCAGGCAAACATGTCACCGGAGCTCCGCGGTTTGTTGAGCAAGACGAAAACTTGTTTCTAGCCTCGGGAAGTCGCACAGCGTGGTGGAGCGCTACGTTTTTGGAAATATCAACATCTGGCAGAGTGGGATCTCGAAGAGCTGGCAGTGTCTGTCTGTGTCTGTCATGTCGCGATATGGAGGTAGATCAACGGAATCGATAAGATACACGAGGACACCTTCTATTTCGCAGTGGCAGAACCTTTTTTTTTTTTCTTTCTTTTTTCTTTCTCCTCGTTAGCCGCCACAAAGGACAGAACGACATACATACGGTTTCGGTCCGACGAGACCTGAACCCACAGGATGGCTCCATCAGATGGACTCGTCAGAAAGTTCGACCAGGGGTGTTTGTGTGGACACTGGAGCCACAAGTTCCATTGTCGACCGCCCGCCCGCCTGCGCCCATACCACTGGGCCCACATTGCGAGCGGTTGACATGGCTACTGCTTGTCCGCGACCTCCTCGATCATCGCTGGAGTCACGGATGGATGATGGAATGATGGCATTACATATTATTACCCATAAACGAGCACGCGCGGCGCCTGCCGTGACGTTGATGTGGGCGAGAGGGTGGTTCATTTCAACAGAAGAAGCGTTCATGTATGTACATACAGGATTCCTTTTTATGACACTCACTTCTCTTTCTTGTTTGTTTGTCGTTTGTTTGCCCGGTTCTTGGAGCCAATGCAACGTACGACGTACGAGTACGGTACTACTGGTCACGATCGCCCTGTGTGGCGGCAGTAAATGAAATGGGTGGCGATCATGACCGTACCACTACTACTAAGTGGCGTATGCTCCGGTTAAGACGAGAAGATTGTCCGGCCGAGAGCCATTCTGATTCCGATGATCACGGGGGGAGGCTGAGCGGCGCACCAGCCCAGCTGCGCTGTAACGACAGTCACGAGAAGGCCGCGCCAAGTTCGACGCGGCAACTGTAAACGTTCTCGGACGAGGGGAGCTCCAATTCAAATCATGCCACTGATCAACTGAATGATCGATATTTCCATTTCTATTTCGGAGGCCGAGACTACGTAGATACAGCGGGAGCAAATTTTCCAAGTTTACTACTGAAAACGGCAATCTCGGATCGTCGCCGCAACAAAATGCTTCCGCGGATAAATGCGAGTCGAGGACCCCCGCCACTATCGGAATTTTTACTCTACCCCACATGCAGTACTGGTTTACGCCTCGTCCTCACTCTCAGTGTCCTCCGGCTTAGGCCCTCCGTGTGTAAGCCATGCCAGCTTCCTCAGCCTCCTTCTCTCCTCCCGTGCCTTCACTTGGTTCCTCGTGGGTTTCTTCTTCTTCCTCACACCACCGGCGCTCCCCGTAGCACCTTCTTCCGCGCCGCTGGCCACAGGCGTCGCAGCATTCGATACAGCCGGACTCGTCACTCGCGACAGCACAGGTGTGCTTAATGCACTTCCTTTTCCTGACTTGCCATCACCCAGCGGGTCCTCCGTCACGGCAGTCTTCCCCTTGTGTGTCATCCGCCCCGCCTCGATTTCCCATATTTCAGAGCCTAAGTTACTCGAATCAGCTATAAATTAAAAATATAGGGGCAACGCCTCGACGTATTACGCACATAGAGAGGTGACGAACTCGTGATTATGAGATATGATCACCTGCAGGCATCACATTAGAAGTTCCTCAATCGGGGGGTCGGTCCAAATAGAGTGAAACACACCACTGCGCCTGTCCAATTCTTGATTGCGACCGCAAGTCCACCCAACGCCTCGCGGTCCAAAAAGTTGCTCGGCTCGTCCAGGACGCAGATCTACAATGATTCATCAGAAAGACGTCTCTACAATAGTGTTCCATCTTACCTGTGGATTGTTCCAAAGACACGCTGCAATCACCAACTTAATTTTTTGGCCTTGAAACAACCAGTCAGCCGAGGTCGAATCAGAGTAATATCATGACGTCTATCACCTCCAGAGAGCCCCGATATCTCATTGTATTGAGCAATATCTCCATCTAGCCCAATGTCCTCCAGATGTTTCCGAACGAGGTCTGCACGAGTTTCCCTCGTGCCAGCACCCTCTCGGGACGATTCCAGGTCATCAAACTGCTGTACCAGTTTCCCGTACCCTTTCTCTATCAATTGATCTCGCGGAACCCAAGTGTTCCATTTGTGGTCCAGTCCACGCCATTTGACCTCGTACTGGAATGACTTTTTGAGCTTTTGACGCCCCATAACGAGCTGCCATCATTCGATCAGCTATTCCATCCCCCACGTTGTCATTGATCAATAATACCTCTAGTTTGCGCTTAGACCCGTCTCTTCCCACCCATTCTTGTTCGAGCAGCGCTTTTTCTTCGTTCGTCACAACGCGGGTTACTTTCTCCAATATTTCTCCTGATGACGTGGCAGAGGTCATATCGTTATTACTCCAATCGGTCAATTATAGATCGTCACCTACGATCGTGACCGTCTTGGAAACGCCATTGAATATACCCGATGGGGGTTTTCTCCAAATGACGCTCTATGTAACATCGTTACTTAATTTATTGGGTTAAAGAAGTTAGAAGAACCGACCAATGTGATGCGTCGCATGTTGAGATACGTAACCCACCCTGAGAGCAGGATGCTTGTAGACTGTGCCTTGTTGAGGGACTGTCTCTCCCTGATAGGATGATCATTCGTCATTTCACAAACACCATTGTCCATGCGCACATCCACGTACAGTTAACAACTTGATTAAAGTTGACTTTCCTGCGCCGTTAGGGCCGACAATGCCGACCCGGCTAAAAGAGGAAAAGAAGTTCTTCTCTGCGGATAGAGCAACGGTGGCGGAGATGAATGCATACCTTGAGAGAGATAGCGCACAACTAACGTTATAAAGACTTGGTGTCGACCGTCCTGGGTAAGTATATGTACAATTCGACATCTTGAGGATTGCACGCGTGTTGCTTCTTATCCCCATCAAGGAACCAGGGGAAGGGAATGCAAATTTGACGGAGGTCGCCTCAAGAGTGTAGTAAGACTTAGCCTCGGGGTGTTTTTCCACAAATGCCGACAGATTTCCCGGATAGTAAACGAGCTAAGACAACCCCCCAGTAAGTTCATCCGCGGTGAATCAGAACGGAGCAAAGCACCTTCTTGGATTCGTAGTGAATTATATCCGTCGTGACGTTATCCAGGAATCTACCAACACTCTATCAGTGTCTCTTCACGAGGACGTTACGACCGTAATCCTCACCCTGAATCGTGACTCACGATGATACATGTGACGTTCTTCTGAGCGACGAGCCACTGTTCTAGCCATAACACAGAGGCACGATCAAGCTATAGATCGAGAAACGAATTAAACGGTAAAAAATACCCGAGATAACCAAGATGACATACATGATTCGTGGGCTATTTTTGCGGCGATAACGATAAGCGTCAGCAATAGAGTAGATTATTAATTAAGAACCAACACGGACCTCGTCAAGAAGAAGCAAGTCAGCATTGTACAGCATCGCACGCGCCAGCTCTAGTTTCATCTTCCAACCCCCTGAAAGTCCGCCGACGATGTCGGCCTGCCTGGCATCGTCGAACCCTACCTCAAGGAGCTGGTCCCTGATCTTCGACCTTGGCACCTCCTTGAGTGATTTGTCTGGACAAACTGAGCCAATAACATTTAGTACACCCGGCAAACAACGCACCGGAAGCTACGAAGTCCAAAACAGACTGCGAGGTATCTTCGCCTTGTAGCGAATGTTCTACCATAACACAGCGTAGTTGATCCTGCGGTGGGAAGTTCTCCACCTTCCCATCACGTAGTTGACGCATAAGGGTTGACTTCCCTGATCCATTCGCGCCGAGAATACCATATTTACGCCCACGGAAGAGGCGCAGGGTAGTGTGAGAGAGAAGCAGGAGTGCACCGTACGCAAGCGAAAACAGTGTATCGCACAGCAAGTCGCCCTCTTCGTCGGAACCACTCTTTAGCGTCCCATGCTTTGCCTCGCAAGAAGGTCGGTCAAAGGCAATGATCGAGTGGGAATAGTACACCTACTTGTTCGACCGCGTGAAGATGTGAGCGAACCCTCTCCGAGAATTTGGTTGCTTCTTCCTCCCCTAACCATGGCTTCATGTACAGCCCGATGCATCTGTTCCATCGAGATTTCTCGAGAAAAAGCTTCTGGTAGACCAGATCCGCAACCAGGGATGCTTGGAATTGAAGGGACGACGTCAACAAGGGATGCCTCGTTCCCGAGGGTTGATTGGGCTCCGTCTCAGACCGCACCACAAGAGAGTCATCTAAGAGAGTGAGCAGAGTCTTGAATGTCTCTTCCGTCTCGGCCTCCAGATCTCGTGGAGGAGGAGTACCAGTCGAGGACGCCCCCGACTTCTGTAGCGTGTTCAACGCAGTCTCTGCGAAAGCGCGGACCTGCGGGTCTAATAAGAACACACACTAGGTTTCATTCCTCGACTCGATCGCTAACCTCTGGGAATGCAGCGCCTTCCGCAATCTTCTTGACGCCCTCCACCAAGGGGCTGAGATACCGTGCAGCGACCTGGGGACTTCTCACGAGCTTTACGAGGTTGTCAATGACGACCACCGTCCGCCGCTGAACCTCCATGCTCCGGTCGTTCAACGCTCGCATAAGCAACGGTACAAGGACCGCGAGAGCAGGCGCAGTCACTTCGGCAACGAAGGTTGTCGACGACAGTGCCTTGATACATGCAGAGACCGTGTCCGGATTAGACATACACTTAACCAGTGCGGGTACGTGAGGTGCCAGATCCGGGTTCGCAAGCGTGTTGCAGAGCGACGTGGCGCACTTGACAGCCGAACTGGCCACCTGATGATATCGTCAGATCTCTACGGACGACCCCGCACGCTGGCAGCCTGTGGCAAGGCACGTTACCTCCTTCTTGGTATCGTGCATCGTAAGCTCGACCTTGGGGAGTATCTGCCCCAGCTCGTCGGCCACGGCTTCTTTGGCGGTCGACACAAAGGTTTTAAGCGCATCTAGCGCGCCCACTTTTGTTTGCCATTTTCCTTTTTCGAGGACGTCGGCCAGGCTTGTAAACACGATCCTCGTCGCCTCTGGTGGGAAAAGCTGCAATATGGACTTGGTTGCGGCGCTAGCGGCAGTGCGCACTACGTCTCCCTTGTCGGAGTAGAGGTCCAGCAACACGGGAAGGCTAGAGAGCAAGAAGGGTGCGCTAGATGCGCCGAGAACAGCGGACAGTGACTGGAACCCGATCGCAGCGGACTCCCGCTCGTAGCCCGACTTCTTATTCAGGGCAAAGGCGTGCAAAGTCGAAATTACATCTTGATCGCTAAAAACAAAAAGGTTGGACGTCGTCAGTACAATCGACCATTGACCATGGAGGAAAGCGACGGACACGAGAGTTCCTACCCCAGCTTTTGAGACAGCGAGTGCAAGCTTATCGGCTGCTGCTTTAGCGTCTAGCAACGCAAGTTGCTTTCCTTGTTCAACTACTGAAGATCTGAATAAACTCACCTGGACCCGTTGGCGCAGAACGCAGCGACTGGAGGATGGATGCAATGCCAGTGGCATCAGTTGATTCGGTGGTAACAGCGGGAGACATGGAAAAGCGCAGACGCTGAGGAATCGATGGATATCCAAGTAGATTAGGGTAATAGTAAGTTTTCTTGGAGTCTATGGGTGGCAGTACAGACGACGGCTTTATAGCCTTCTAGAGGTTGCAGGGCAGCACAAAGCACAATGACAGAATGTGAATGCGACCGGTCCGCGTTTCCAGCGCCTTCCAGCGATCGGTAAAATTCGAGGAAAGTCACTGAGCAAAAAAATCATCACTCGCTTACAATTTTCCGAACGGACAAATCCGATACATTCATCAAACAAACCTATGCTACATGACTACAAAATGTCCGGTGCTGCAATATAACGATGCGTCTGAGCACTAGAGAGTGCCATTCCGCAGGTTATCAAACTGGCTGCGTTCATATCTCAACCAGTTAGGGCTACGATCCAACGGCCCCATCGCGTCCTTCACGATCCTCACCAAGCTCTGTCCAGGGACCGGGTCCTTGCCCGGACCAGTCTCCATGCCTTCCCTGTAACCCCCCTTGTCGCCGCTGAGCTCCCAAAACATACTGCCTCCCAACCCTTGTTCAGAGATCCATCGGCCTTTCATTGCACCAATATGCTCGTTGTCAAAGCTGATCATCTCCTTCTTCTGATAGTCATACGACCAGCCCGCAATCTTCTGATCA
>JBBPLX010000083.1:0-46694 GCA_038090015.1 Leccinellum albellum
ATCAAGCTCGCTTAGCTCTCAATCTCTCAAAGCTCGCTTCCTAGTAAGTCTTCTACTAGAGAATACTTCCATTACTCGTTGTTGGTTACCCTTGGCCTTTGCACCTTAGAAGGTCACACTTCTAAAGCCCTCATGCTGGAACACTACCTTCCGCCTTTCTTTGCCCACTCCGGAGCGCTGATCGTCAAGCATCTCACCTTCAACCTCACAACTAATGCTATGGTTACGCAGTATGAACGAGAGGCTACAGCGATTGCGGTCGAACTAGGCAACACTTGCGACTGTAACGTGCTGTTTACGCTTCTTGTTCATAGCGACGAAGACCACGGAGACCTGACGACTGGGTTCTCACGAAAGGCGAAGCATGAAGTCTCATCAACAGTTGAATCGGTCCTCAACGTGCTTTTGACACCGTTCGAGAGGATCGTAAGCAATTCCATGATTGTATTGTTTGCTTGTGGTTCTGTCGTCAACAAAACGGACAGTTTTGATCAGCTATACAAATCAATTGAACAGTAAGTGCGTAGATGCTCTGAATGCATGTTATCTAGTAATACCCTCTATCTAGATTTCGGTTTTCTTCCGCTATCGCATTCGATGCCGACTCCCTCCATCCAACATCCTGTTGGCCATTCGTCATATTTCTCTGCGAGGCGATCTTTGTTGAAGGACTCAAGCTAGACACCGCGGTGCCTCATGCCCTTGCCAATTCTAACAAACTGGGTCTCCATTCTGGCGTGTATGTTTTCTCGCGTGTTGCTACCAGTGGTCACCTAGTCATGACAAGATATTTCTGGTCTCACCGCGACTTCCGTCCATGGGGGACTATTCTCCCTGTTCAGTGCCCAGAGTGTGGTACCCCGCAGAAGTGGGGACGAAAGGTAGAGGAAAAGGTCAAGGACGAAGACCGTGACGGTGCTGGCACAGTATACAAATTCACCTGTCGTTATGAGAATTGTGGGCGAGATCCAATCACAGGCCGAGTTTCACGCCGTGGTCAGATTGTGGTGAAGAAGCCTAAGGGGGTGAAGGTGATACCGCAGGGCAGCAACAAGTATTCGGGATGGCTTAGCTTACAAGTCGTTCCCCATTAGTAGTAACTCACATGTACTACATATATCATTTGAACTCGTCAGCCATGTGGCAGGAGCTCCGAGCAGTCACTAGCCACTGAGCAATATCTATAGATTGACACTAATAAGGTAGATTGCAACTCAATAATCAATATCTACTCAGGCATCTCAGTATTATTCTATGTTGTAAATGAGGAGTGAACTTATAACTGTTGATCAACTGTTATTCTACTTCTATCCTGCTGGGATTCAATTGTAATTTGGATCTGGATATATCATCATCTCCCCAATTTCGTTATGGTGTGTTCATAGTTTAAACATTCTGCTACCCTTCTTGCAACTAATGATATTTCCTGATTTTGCATTTACCTTATTATAGCAGCCATACATTTGGTGATATTATACTAGTAGTTTGAGCATCACAATGATCTTGTAGAATCAATTATCATAATTATGCCAAAGGATTGATAGATAGTTTTTAATCATTTACTAACTAGTACCAGCATAAAACAGGATGTTCATATTTTAAACTTTATGTTACTTTCCTTGCAACTACTGATACTCCCTGATCCTGTATCTACATCATTATAACACCCATGCATGTGTTGGTACTACTCTGATAGCTTAAGCATCATCATTTCATATCTTGACAATGCTGAACTAATTATGCCATAAGGCTGATAATCATTCACCAAGTATATCAGTAATAAGATAACATTTTCCATAATATGTATTTCTTCTACTATCTGTTCATGTTCTTAACTTGCTGCTGTCAACATAGCAATCACCGATATTCTCTGATCTAGGCTTAGCTTTTTGTGTCAAGTTTATATATGTTTGTGAAGTCCATCTGGTTATATCAACTCCGCACTGATTTCCTGATGAAAGAGTCATCACATGGTCACATCTGCTCACGCTCGTTACCTTTTTTTTCTCACTTCAACCAGACAAGCTATCGACTCCCTCATAACGCATACCCGTTTCTGGCTCCCTAGAGGCTGTACCAACAATGCAACAGGGTATGATATATAGAGAAAAAATGTAGCTGAGATGTCATACTATAATTTGTCCACCAAATGTTTTGAAACATTTTTTGTGGTTTACATGACAGGTAGCTCCGAAGGGATATGCGTGATAAGGGAGTCGACTATACACGCTTGTTTCGACCACTTTGCGTGATATTGACATTAGAACGTTGACCATACACGTCAGAGATGCCCACGGATCACAACGACCAGTCCTCGCCTTGCATACTGACACACTTCCGAAACAATAGGAATG
This sequence comes from Leccinellum albellum, assembly GCA_038090015.1. Lineage (NCBI taxonomy): Eukaryota > Fungi > Basidiomycota > Agaricomycetes > Boletales > Boletaceae > Leccinellum > Leccinellum albellum. The sequence goes on from JBBPLX010000083.1 coordinate 2,355, forward strand.
GATCCATAACCCGCAATTTCCTTCTTCCGCATCAAGACCCCCTTCACTACTCCTCCCCGCCGCCGACACTCGTTGTCCCTGTTCCGTCCCTCAACGTCCTCCACCGTCCTCCCCAACACCGCTGTAGCTCCGAGGGCGACTGAGGCTCCCTCTCTCCCGAAGTCGCCACTGCAGACATTTGCATCGCACGTATGTAATAAGCTTCATTTTTTCTCTTCTTTGCTACGTCGGATCTTGTCAATCGAGCCACTATTTTGGGCTCTTTTTTTCATTCATGCTATGTCGGGTTGCTAAACTGTCCGGTGGTGTCTTGTCTTGCCAGTCGAAGGAAGTTTTGTTGAGACATCTAGGTTTGCTGCACGAGAGCTTACACAAAAGACAAAATCTGAGTGTTGGTAAAGATGCTCGCTCACCCACCCTATACCATCACGGCCTTCGTCAACCAACACGGAAGGTCAATATTAATGTACATATCATGTCGGGTCAGTCCCTGGGTTCACATCCTGCCTCGAGGCCAAATTAACATGTGATAAATTAGACTCAGGCTAGACACCGTGATGCAATCACACCGGGCGCAGAAGCTGAATGCGGAGCCCAAATATGTCCACTTCCATCGCCATCTCCCAGACACGGTCGCACATGAAAGGGATCCCTTATGAGCGTGCACAACTTCCTCGCTCAGACAAAACCCAACCAGTGGCGTCTCTCCGAGATTATAGGACGCAGGTACTGCTCGCAAATTTCTTAAGCGCACAAGGTCTATCCCGGGCATGTTTGGGGTCGCGCATCGGTACGTCTTCCTCCGAGGCCCCATCGCAGCAGCCCACACCTACTGGCCGTGCACATTCGCATAGTGTAACGGGCGCCGACATGCCTCGTTCGCTGCCCCGGGATGTTTCCTTCGAGGATCCACCCAAGTTACCATTAAATGGCATCTTTGGCGAGATGATGCGCTGTCCCAGTTGTTCCGCCCCTTTTCTTTTATATCCAGATACTGTGGGGATAATAACATCCCACATCCATTCGGTCCAGGGGTCACCTTTGATCCTCCCACTCCACACGAAGATCCCATATTCCACGCTCTCCGCGAAATGTAGTTATTCAAATCTGGGCTTACTGCGCGGGACATGATGCGACAAGTCGGGGGTGCTCCACAATCATCTCTGGACGCTGATGTTACACCGAATTTTGATCATTCGGACTCGTCATCGCTGCCGTCTGGTCTCGCAGTTGCCCCCTTTGTCGATGATTCTGATATCCCTGCCTGATCTGCATTTGTGCCGCTTCCAGAGACGAGCATGCACTCGCGATACTCTTCTGAAATGTTTAATGTGCTGCAGACCTATCGTGGTCTTCCGCTCCTGGATTGCTTGCTCCCCAGTTCTGCGGGAGAGACGACAATCAAGATATCCCCTCGCGCTAATGACAGCGCAACCCCATGGGATGATCCTCACTTGGTCCTGTGGGGAGAGACATATCTGACTTTCGACGCGGACACGGATGAATTTTCTCTTTCTCAAGGCAGTCATCCTGGCGTATCCTCTCCAGCCGGTTCTCGCCGCGGCAAACCTTCGGTCGATATCCTAGTCTGTGTATCTCCACGGATGACCTGAATGCCAACACCAATGACCATCAGATTACGACTAACCTTCTTCCTCACCTACTGTACATACATCTCTGTCGTCGACCTGCGTCGTTTACTCGTTTATCAATTCTACTGGAGTTTGAGTGGGCATGCGATCAAGCAGGATGATCTGGCGAGGAAGATCGTGAGGGTTCGGACGTTCGTCGCCATTAGGTATTGGTTATTGACGTTCTTCGCGATGAACTTTTTGCCCAATTGGGAGCTGACGCTGCTATTGGCGAGCTGGTTGAACACGTTAGTCAGGTGTCCAGTGTTGAAGCAACATCGGAACGGGTTGGTCAGTTTGGTCCTCTAAGTAACGGTGCCTCGTCTATCGCGATAATTGATAATGTGCTGAGATCCGGCGATTTTGCAGAGCATTGTGCGCAAGCTTATCAAAGTCGTCTAGGATTGTAAAGAAGCACACATCCGGCGTCGCTATGGCACGTCAGAGCACCTTGACGAAGCCGCGACAGACGCACGTCCTTGGAGACAGATCTGCAGAGGCGATTTCCAAGAAACAAGACGATTCGGACGTGGACCGCAACTTTGCTCCCAGGGAACGCGTGTCGGTCTTTTTGGGGAGCGGTGTCTGCTAATGCGTTCGCATTCGGGTCTGCGAGCGTAGCGGGTGTTACGTCTCCCCTACTGGCAGGTGCGATCGCTCCAGCGTCAGTCACGATCTTGCAACAGTCCCTGCAGCGGAATATAATATTTTACAGCAGAGCTGAGCCGGCATCTCTGTTGCGCCAGGGCAGTCTGCTGTATCACATCATATGCTGTCCCAGTCTTCGCCGCCGATGACGTTTCCACTACATGCGCTCCCGGGTATTTGTCAAGACAATCGGGCGGCTGGGGAGGTGGAGGCACGTGCTCAATTCAAGGCAGACGGTGGACACTGGAATTGCAGCGCCTGCTAGTGTATCGGCGTTTGATCTGGAATTGAATGCAAGTGGGGATTTGGAGTCAAGGAGGGTCGCGTCTGATTTCTTCCGCTTTGGTGACTGCAATCGTCCGGGATGCTGTGGTGACTGTAAACATTGGATTTGTTTGCGTAACTCGAGTCGTGTCTCCAACATTTTTGCCACATGCCCATTACTTGATCATAACGGCGTGCCCGCACCGAGTCCCCAACTCCCACACAGTAGAGTTGGGCGGTGTGCACCATAAGCAACAGGGAAGGAGTGAAACCACCTTGAAGGTTAAGCAATCTTTTGATGTTTTGTGCATCCTCTTTGGGAATTTAAAGTACGGTCATGAATGTGTTATCTATATATACCACAGTTCTACAGCCAGTTCATGTACTAGTGGCACGACACGTAGAAATAGCATCACCCAGATGACGTCGTATCATAGCAGAATACCTTTACTTGTGGATACGAGAGCACTCACAGTGGACCTGAATATACGAGTGGGCAGCAATAGATATGTCTGCTGTAGCGCCTGTCGCCCACAAAACACAGTGGTACTCGTCATTATACAACAGAGTGAATATGAACTTTTGGAACCGTCATCTCCAGCAGTTCAGAGATCCACAGGACGACATTACCTCTGGTGGTAGGAGAACGAGAAAGAAAATTATGGTCCACCCCTGCAATGAATCACCAGCTCAGATGATCAGCGCATCGTTGACACATTCATTGTAATACGCACCACTTCCACCTCGTTCGACCATACCATCCTCCACGACCTCCACATCTGCCTGCTTCTTCATTTCCTCGATGCTCGGCACCGCCTGCCCAAGCCCCGTCCACCCGAGCGCCCACCGCCCCCGACGGGTCCCTTGCAAATAGTACCTGGATCCCTCAAGCAGCCACGTATAGGTAGATTGCGACTATCGACGACACACCCCCAGGTACAGAGGATCGCCAACGCATGTGAGAGTCCACCGTAAAATAAACTCTGACGCCCCCACGACTTGATCACGAATGCGAGTGCGACAAACGTGAAGGCGTATTTAACGACGCCATAAATTCCCGTCACGAACAGGGACGTGGACCTGCTCGAGATCATGAGGGATTCAAGGGGAGTGATAATTTATCGCATTTGTGTCTGTCCACTGCTGAAGGGAAGTAAGGAACGGTGAGACGAAGCACTAGGACGTGATCGTCTTGCTCTCGCCTGCCTTGTGGAACTGCAACCACGGGCTCGGTTGATGTCGCCCAACAAAACCAGCGGGGATCTCGGGGAGGGTCGTTTGGGTCACGGGAGAGGATGGATCGGCGCGCGCGATGTAAGTAAGCGATTTCGTAACATTATCGTAGCGCTCTTTCTTAACAATCACAGAAGCGATCCTGGCTGGAAGTGTATAAGCACGAGAAGGACGCCCAGGACAATTTGACAGTAGTATGACGACGCCATGGTTGACCCAAACTTGATGGCCGAACGGGACGACATATGTCAAAAACCACTTGCAGTATAGTTCAGCATGTTCCCCAGCCCGACGAACCCGAGTCGATACTGCCTGTAAAATATGTACCCAGGGGGTGCACATTCAGATATATAAGTTGGCATAATGACAGTCACCAAGCCGAGGCCAACGCCGCCGATGAGCTAATCAGAGTGGAGGACCAAGCTTGAGGCTGACGACCGGGGTATTGCCATGACCCACAATGTACTGTACTGTTACCTTCATCATAGGAAGCCTCATAGCAGTTATCATAGGGGGTCTCCTTCCATGGTGACTGTGAATGTGAGCGCCCCGAGCCTACAACAACGATTACCAATTATTTTTCGCAAACAGACAACAGATTGAGAAACTCACGGTCCGCAGATTTGGAGTACGGAGATGACGTACCCGCTCAACGCAGTTCAACACAGTCAGTGCGGCTTTCGACTCCTTTTCGTGTTGAAAGTCCAAAGTTTAAACGAAGAAAGAGCGAAGATGGCCACCTACCTGTCAGAACACATCAGAACCTGCTCACCGTGCCCCGCCAAGAGTCCGAAAGGTCTTGTTCGCTCAAATCACCTGCGCCGCACCCGCACCTTGTTCACGCTCTCACCTTTTGTCCGCATACTCTTGTGTCGTGGTTGACGATGCCTTGATGTCTCGTCGCTCGTCTCGGTTTTGTCACGTTGTAGCGTATAAGTAGTGGGCGCGGTCCTGCTGTATTCTTTAGTCTTGGTATTCGACTTCACTTGCTTTCATTACCACCCATTTCGGGTTGTCGTTTGCGAGGACCTGACACAACAGTACTAAGCCGTAGCAGCAAGTGTGTCCCACTGTCGCAGAAAATACGAGAAGGTACGGGCTGCGATAGTGCCAGATTAGCTCTTTCAACACCTTCTTCAAGTTCATCTTCAGCCCCAAGTCAAATAAAAAGGGGGAAAATACCCTGGATAGCGTCCTATGAGGGACATAGCCAATATCATACCGGAGTTAAAAGATCAGGCAATCACGTAATATCTCCCAGTCAGGAGTTCGTGGGAAAGTTTGGTTGAACTGTTTTTTTTTTTTTGACGGCGCAAGGGTCACTGCCACCGGAAAGGCACTCAGGCTCAATCCAGTACCAATTGGCTACTAAAGGCCCCAAGTAAAGGGTGCTCTTGTGAACCACCATGTCCTAATGGCCACGGTGTCTCGTGGAAACAACAATTGAACTGTTTTGACTCGGAAGTCCGGCGCAAGCCACGCAACTCACTCAGGCTTCAAAGCTTCAACGTTCAACCTCCTAGTCCATCGACATCTACCACTGTGCACACGCTTCCTATGTAACCACTTTGTTCAATGCTGCTGGTATACATTATATTTGTGACCTGACTTGCAAATATCCTGGATCTGTGTCTTTCTATGTCTCGGGTGCTCATGTGGTGCCTTCCAGAGCATAGATCACCGAGTCGATCAATGATATTATCTGTTTACTAGAATCGATCATATAGATCCGACGGAATCGCCCCCACTCAGGCAAGCTAGCGTTGATAAGTTCGCCCGGTATGGGCGCATCATTTCTTGGCTGGAAACCACACAGCCAGTTCGTCTCCTCTTTGTCATTTCCCGAGCATGGATGAGTGGGAAGGCACCAGCTCGGCCGGCAGAAATGGATCACCTAACAACGCCAATTCTCCCATGATGATAACCATCGAATGCTAACGAGAGGATATCAAGGGTCCTTCCAAAACGGTAAGAGGGCGGATCGTGGTTTTTTTCTGCTTTTTGATACACTATTGACTCGGAAGGTTGCTTGTGGTGGTGAGACCCGCCAGCTCACTCGCCAGACTCAAATTTGTGGAATCGAGGAGTGCGTGAACTCTTGGTATCGGGCAATTTCGTCATTGCCCCTTTTTGCTTCTGCAGTGGGTGCTAATGAAATTGACGATCTTCGCCGTCCACGTGTGAGAAAGCTGGATGTAGCCCTGTGGCTGGCATGGCCACGGCTGTGTCGAACGGCCGCGAAGTTTTAGTGCGTACTAAGATTGAATACACGACGAATGCCACCTGATCATGATGCCTCAATAATCAGGTACCTGATAGCCCTATCGGTAATATGCAACTGTTGGGGCTTGCTTGATCATCAGACGAGGTACACACGTACACGCTTGCGGGTGCAACACCGTGACCTTCCTGGACGAAGTTCCTCTACGTACCAGCAACGACAGTCACCTGAGACATGAGTTCACGTCGAAATTGCTGGTGTAATTGTTGTGCGATTATATCCTTACCTCGCCAACTGGCTAAAGATATCTGATAAACTCTTTTGGGTTTTTCGACGGCCTTCCCCGAATCGGGCTACTCCGCGAGATTACGCAGCATTAGCGTCCAGCACACAGCCTGAGGCTGGATGGGAATCATCACCGGTCAAATCGCGTCCAAGTGATTCATCCAGCCATTGGGGTTCCCGCCGCTACCGCAAAAAAAAAAAAAGAACAGAGGTACGACCACTAATCAAACAAGGTTATATCGTATAATTACACGCATAGACAGGTTGGATGGAAATCTTCAAGTATTGCTATGTTGTACCACACGATCGATATTGTCGTGCCTTCTTCTGGCGCCTGAGCGCTATGAACAAGGTTACGCATACCCTTGCAGCTGGATTTTAAATCTCAGTGGCACCTTGAAATGATGCAGCATTGGATACCGGGTGCAGTATGCAGAGCCCACTGAGGCCAAAGCAAGTCAACGGCGATCGCAGGCCAATCAAGTCGGAGTTACCACGTGGCGCCGGCGTCGTTGACTCACCAATACAACGCAAATGCGCCACATGGGACGAAATGTGTGGGGAGGACGGGATCATAGCACAACAGCAGCAGGCTGTCATTCCAAGTGAAGTTCCATTGGTTTCAACTAGACTGACTTGACGTGTGCTAGTATAAACTTGGGCGCTATCACACTTCACCCGGTGAGTTGCCGGAAACCGGATTCTTCGGCGGAGGAAGTATCCGGGTAGCCGTAGACTGATTTTTTTTAATAGTAGAAAAGGTAGTAGTTCTTTTACCTGGAGTATACGAAACCCAGGAAAAGGTGCCCATTTCGAACATTGCAATATGAGTACCCGGCAACCCTTTGATTCCCAGTGGCATCCAGTCGAACAGATTCCGGAAGTATGGCAAACCAAGATCGGGATCTTTCACTCGGTTTTTGAACTGCAGAAGACAGATATATCCATGGGAGTTTGCGTAGGAGATTTCCGACGGAAGGGAATTTGAAGAGACGGATTGGTCGATCTGGCCGTCGTTAACATCATTGATCTAACTTCTTGGCTCAGAAATATTCTTCCCCCATATGAACGCATCCGAGGCTCCCCACGCCATTACCGCTTTCTAATCTACCCCGACTCCCTCCCCTCCCCTCCCTCCCTCGATACATCCAATGGTGGCTACAGCGATAAACCCCCAAGTAAGTCGAGCTTGTCCTTTGCCGACATCCTTGCTCACGACATCGCAGCGGCTTTCTGTACGGTTTTTCCACATTGTGAGATGTGTCTTGACGCATTAATGCCTTCCTCAGGCTCGCGAAGATGGGGGTATCAACGGAAGCGGCAGTCAGTGGGGAACCATTCAAATAGTTACACCGGCCATTGTGGGTGGGGCCTTGATCCTCGGTTTTGTGGCCTACATCATCTGGCAACGACGACCTGACCGTGAGCGCTCTTACGACTATCGCCCAGTACACTCTGGCTGGGCCAAGATAGAGCGCATGTTCTCCGCTTGGCCCAGGCGACACCGAGTCCACCGCTCGAGCATGCCCACCACACTGGACGACTCTATGCGTTCGTTTGGGTTCATGCCCGATTTTCGCAGAACGCGTCTGCCTCGATCTGGCTCCACAGACTCACAGGCGCCGTTAACGTCGATGGGGTATATTCCTGATTACCCTGCGTCTGAGAGGCACCCGGATTCGCCTCCGCCTTTTCCTAAACAACGCGGATTCCGCTGGTGGTGGCTTTTTGGGTCACGACCCCGGAAGGTCAAGTCTGCAGAGCCAAGTATGCGGTGGCGCATAGATGGCCCAGACGGGGCCAGCAGTCATGGGCATGGAGATGCTCGACCTCTCGAGGCTTTGAATGCCGCGCGTGAGGACCAGGATGAGGAGGATAGCGTTATTCAGATAGGGGAAAACTTGCCCAGTATCGCGTCTACCCCCATGACGCAGCACTTTCCTGAGCAAGCACGAGTCGTTCATGGTATGTCACCTGTACCTGAACACTCTTCCTCTGGTGCTCGCACACCTCTGTCAGCAGCGGGTGTCCTGTGGAGCCATACCGGCACGCCCGTAAGTCCTTTCATGAATGCATGTATGCCAGAGTGTAATGGTTATGACTCGGAACTAGGCATCGCAAAGGCACCACGATTTACCACCAAGTTATGACACCTCACATAGCCATACACAATACCCATCTACGGAGGGTGTGACGCGCCTCCCACGGTCCGAACCGCGCATGGTCATTCCACCGCCCGTGCGCATGGGTGGGCACTCGTCACCCCGCGTGCTCCATGGGCGCGAACTCTCTTCTGATAGCGTCCTGGCCACCCAACATCCGATGGTCACCACCTCCATCTACTGATGCTGAGGCGGCACGTGTTTCATGCTCGCCAGCACCCTGAACGTGAACCTCCGATTCAAGTCCCAAACTAATCTTCTCACCAGAAAATATCTTAGGTATACTAATACATGGGACAATCCGCTTTCGCTTTTCATTTTTTTTACCGTTGTTGTCGCACCGCATTTTTATCGCATTGTTGTTGTTGTTACCGTTGCCATGCTATTTCCTGCGCGGAGTACAACTTGAACTTCGTACTTCTATCTTCCGTTTTTGTCGGATATATACTTTATATCTCGTCTCATCACGTCTCACCACAGGACATTATTCCAAGTCCTCGTGCGCTTGTGCTCCACTGACATTGTGAATCGTCTGAGTCAAGGATTAATCGATCACCTACTTTTCCACCCGGATCACAATTCACTTAACAGTGGCTGACCAGACCAATATTATTGTCCAGGAAACCACCTTCCGGACATTGAATGGTGGCCGGCGACGGTAGTTCATGACATGCTCACATGCTCTCCAGAGTTCAAACGAATCCGATCACGAGCGCCTGGAATCTTTTCTTACATTCGGCTTCTGGACTTCCGTGATGTATAGTGACCGGGATGGCCACTAAGCCGGATAATCGGAGGAACAGATAAGCAGATGTGACCATCATGCCCAATCAAGTAAAAGTCGCTAATCGAGTTAACGTGAAGTTCTTGGACCGAACGCACATATAGTGTCCGTGGTACGTACTTACTAATGTACGTATGCCTGGACCATCCTGACTTGCGATTCGAATGACGAGCATGTGATGATGTGGCATAATGGCACACCGCCGCACCGCCGCACCTCCTCCGCACCTCCGCCCCTTTCCTCGCGCAATCCCAGGATAAAATTGTTACTTGAACTTGAAGTAAGCCGAGGCTCCACAGATCTTCATGTGGGTCTCATCGATCGCGGTAAACGCGGGTATCCGTAACGAGTAAGGTTGGGACGGCATGCAGTCGTGCTAGTGGTTTCAAACCTCTGCGAAAAAGCTCTCAAACACCACGCAGAATAAGATGGGGATCCGATGTTCGAGACCGCCCCCTGCATTTGGAATTGTGAATTCACGTGCAATCATTTCACAGGCATTGTAGCCTGAAATATTACTGTAATGTTATATTTTTCAAATCCGCTTTGATTGGCTTCATATAACTACCACCGTGGTCCCGTGCACCATTGCACCAACAGCAAAAGAGATAGTAGATTAGTGGCAAGGGAGAGCGCAAAGCATAGTGGTATCATGAACTGCCTAGAAAAGCAAGTAGAGACCGAACCGAATCCAAAATATCCAGAGCGTCGCGAAGTCCATCGATCTTGTATCTACAGACGATAGCCATATGTAATCCAGAGGGGCATCTTTAATTTTATTGTGTTTCCATTCTGTCATTATCTTATCCTTCCACCAATTTCTCGTGTGACAAAGTGCCAGATGTAGTGCGACCATCCTTCAAGAACGCCGGCGCCGGTCAAGATGTGCAGACAATCTGTAGGGGCATGCTAGAATGGAATTATGAGCACAAGATACGTGGAGATTGAAAGGGCCATGTGACGAACCGCATCGGGCCGAAGACGTGCAGGACGATCAATGGGTAAGTAGAAAATATCGGGGAATTCAGATGTCGCGAGAAGCTCCTGTTCCCCATCACAAGATAGTTAGTAATGAATATAAACATGACGCCCCCTCGCATTGCCCAAGGTGATGATAGCACTCACCTCAAAGATCGTGTTAAAGTCCTTGATCCACGGCCAGTTGTACCACCGCCAATTGTACGGCGCAATCTCTAACCACGGCTCGCGGAAATCATGACAGTCTTCGTGACCAGGCAAGTAGGCTCTCACGACAACTTGTTTCTGTCGCGTACCGCCGTTACGCCGGTAATCATCGATCGCGCCTTGGACCTGCTCCGCCCACGATCGCATGGCGATCTTGAAGAATGCCTTTACGCCCTCAATTCCATACCCCGCATTTTCGCCGACTTCCTCATCACGGAACGCGCTCATCAACGTGGTCGTCCAATGCCCGGCCGTGCTCACGACCATGGTACCAAAGTTTCCCTCTGGCGGCGAAGCCAAGAAGATGGGCATATACTCCGAAGGTGACAATGACCACGTCTGTTCTTCGCTGAAAAGGGATTTCGCTGTACCATTGGTGGAAGTGGGATCTTCGTCCTCTATCTCCGTATCAATGAAGGCTTCTTCGTATAGTGTTTGGAGTTCGTCCTGGGCAAGTAGGAGGTCCACGCGGCGGAAAGTAACGAGGGGAGTGGCCTCGACGGAGAAGTCAGCTGGCAGATCGAGTTCGAGCAATAGGGGGGACGTGGGTGAGAGGAACAGCCTCTGTGGCCATGCTCTGTCGAAATACGGGTTTTCGGTGTAATTCGGCGTCGCACGGACGTGTGGGTATAGAAGACATGACAGAGAGAAGAAGTGGTTCTCGGTTATCGAATCTGGTCATCCGGTCGTGTCAAGACGAGGTGTACGAACAATGGCAACAGGAGCAAACGCACCGCCCAGCAACAACCAGCCACCTTTTTCGACCATATCTTTAACCATGGCTGCAGGATTGCGCGGTCGAACATCACATTGCGGTGACGGCTGCCACTTGTAGGAGGACACGGCGGGGAATCTGCCCCATTGCTCAGAGTTGTCCGCCCCCAAGTGCCAATAGTACTCCCGGTCTGCTGCACATCCCTCAAACCCCGCAAAGACGAGCGCCTGATCTTGATCCGTGAGCTCAGGCAGGTCAGTGTTCGGGCTGTACACCCAGTTCCCCGAGGACCATGCTTCCGGGGAGCATGTACTCCGCTGACGTCCCTCGAAAATCGGGGCCCAGCTGGGCCGGAACGAAAACTCGGGCGACGACGAAAAGGTATAGACGATGATCGCCAAGGTGATGAGTGCGCCCAGGACGATCACTCTTGTTGAGAAATAGCGTCGCCTTAAGGTGAAAAATGGACCCGCGGTCAAGCTGAGTGCCATGCCTGCCTCGAGTGAGAAAGGAACTAAGAACTAGACAGTGTGAAGTGGCCTGACTGCGGAACAAAGAACATTTGACACGCCCAGGCAGCACGCGCCGGTTGAGCCGATTCCGACCCTTTAGCGGGCCCCGATCAAAAAAATGCCAAATTTGTCAAAATGCTTGAGTCTTTGCCAGTTTCCACCCAAATCCTTGCCAGCTTGGAGCACACCCCAGATGCTCCACACTACGGCGAGTCTCTGTTACGTGGGCCAGTGTCTACAAACTACAGTACTAGTGATATTGGGTATTTAGTAGCTTGTTCAGCCGAGTTAATTATTACATAATTCATATTCAGCCTCGCACGCCACTTAACAAATCATTGGTAGGTGCTTTTCTGCGATCTGAACACATCGACTCGGCAGTAGACAACTTGAACCCATGGCACGACACAGCAGCGGTGCAACAAGCGTCTGAAAAGTTCTTACACTATGAAAGAAGGAAGGAAGAGAAAAGATAAAACGAAATATCAAAGTAAAGGAAAATATGTAGTCTCAAACATGCTACTGTACTACCAACTACTATGACTGAAAGAACAGGAAAGGAAATATAAACAAGATCAACGCGTATCGTGACGCCTCGGTGACCACACGCAAGCCTTCGCCAGAGAGTTCAGCTCAAATTCGGCCGCGCCCAGTGCCCACGGGACGCACTGGCGGTCGTCGCCCGCACGTGATCCACCCAAAGCACCCAGAGGGCGCGTCATCCAGCGGTTGCAGCACGCGCGTCTGTATCACGCCTCGGAGCCTAATCACCACCACCCTCGCATCCACATTTTCAAGTGGAGGGAGTGAACGCACGATCGCCTGCACTCTCCCCGCATCTGTTTGTTGGGAGCGATGGCACATGTCCTCGTGGACATTGTCCTTCACCCCATCGTCGCCGAACGCGTTCCACCACTGGCATGCCACTTCATCCGACGGCGCATCTCGGACGACGACCAAGAGAGGTCGCGTGTCCCCACCATAGGACCTGTAGAACTCCTCAACCCATCGCCGAGCCGCACCAGTGTTCTCGGCGTAGAGAGAGGTATAGAAAATCAGCAGATCTGCCCCGCGCGAGGCGACCTGCTTCTTGAACGATGTGCCGGCGCCAAGCTGGTTGTCGCGGATGCGATATACAAGGCATGGGCTCCCTCCGACGTCCATGAGTTGACCGCCTTCAAATGACGGCGGCAGGTCCTTGACGGACTCGTCCTGAGAATTGAATCGGAAGCCTGAGGGACATTCCGGGAGATCATACATCGCGACGACGGGCGTCGGTGGCAGAGAGCAGTTCTTCCGCCTCGACGGCCGAAACATGGCATGTACGTCCGCGAGGGCAGCCGAGACCCAGCCGTCGTCATCGGTTCCCCAACGGTCACGAGCACATGTACCCGTGATGACGTCCAAGATGGCCATTCTGGACTCATGACAACGTCGTTTGAGTACGGGCGAATTCACTTCGTCCGCGTCGAGCGTGGTGACGCACGCATGACCATCAAAGTGCATCTTGAGCTTCGTAAACTCTGACAGGTTCGCAGTCCACCAATCTTCCATTTCTTCTTCATACTTCTCCAGCCCAGTCACGACAGCCACGATGGGAACCTTCTTTCGACAGATCACGGAGCAGATGAGGTTATAATTGCTAAGCGAGGTCCGGCGAAGACGAGTGCCCCGGATGCAATAGGCCAACAGGTGGACGCCGTTGGCCTTGGCGAGATCGTGCAGGAGATGCTTGAGGTTCTCCTGTGCAATCTTCGCAGGGACAGTCCCGTGAGTGCCTTCATCAAGACCTGACGTGTCCCAGATTGTGTACGGAGTGCCATCGTCGAACTTGAATTCATACTTTTTGTGCTGAAACGTGCACCCCATGGCACTATTAGACGTAGGGGCGACTGGTCGACCAGCAATTTGATGAGAGAGCTCTTCTCTATGCCGCTCTCGCCGAAGACGACGACATTCTTTGGGGAGCTTCCCGCGGGATACTGTGCGGCCTGAATATGAGTACATTTGATGAAGCCTGAAGGAAGAAGCAAAGGGATGAGGGATGAGGGACTGTACGAACGGTTTCCTGCCTGATGTGACCGTGGCGCTTGCGAGCTAACATACTCTCACGAATAGAAGGGGGAACAAGTCTGAATCAACGGTAAGGGGGAGGTAGATGAGCACGACGATAACCTAATAATCTGGGTGTCGTTCCAACAGCTAGGGTGCGTCCACTCTTTTTGTACTATTATGCATTCACGCGTGCTGGGGGGAACGCTGGGCCACTGCACTCGTCCGAAAGATAGCAAAATGAATGTGGCCACATGCCTGTTCAAGTTCCTTCGGCGATGAGTCTGACCCTCCGTGGAAATGGATGCGGAGGAACGTTGTTTTGCCGGTGGGCAATATTGATGACGTGAAGTAGCAAAACCAGCACGCGGCCGCGTTCAAGCGCCTGACGATTATTGTGGCCTTGATAGACTACTCGTTCCCTCGTTCCCAGGTACGACGACGACGAGAATGGCGGACCCTTTTTCACCCGCGTTTCATTTCGTATCTAATCATCCGATGACGAATGACGGGGTGGAGATGCGGCATATGAAACCCACGCCTCTGGCGCCCAGGCTCGATGGGTCAGAAGACAGGTCCTGACACTATCACACACATTTACAGCAAACTCCATTTGTAAGTTTCTGGAAACTGCACTGGAAAGGTCGATTTCCAGGCTTCCTGATATATATGATGAAATCGGCTTGTCAGTGGAGAGTCGAGCTGAACGCGGCAACATTGTGTACTGTTGCGCCTCAAATTGATTAAGTGTAGCTGGATCGTTCGTGGTGGAGAGCTGGACGAAATGAAATAGCAACCATGAACACGCGGCGGTCACTACTAGAACAATGCAAGCAAATCACGCTCGGTGACTCGGACCTGCTGTGATGTTGAACTTTACAAATCCGACCTCCTGCTTGAAAGTTAAAAGGATAGTAACGTAGTGGGACGCTACTTCTGAGGAAGACGCGGAATGAAAGGCGGACACATGCCCACTGTAATCGGACCGCACATGAAATATACCGTTTGCCCAAAAAGAAGAAAGGAAGTTCTTAGAAAGACCCTTCAGATCTGGAAGGCAGCTTTGTAACGTAACACTGCGGACTTGGAGTAAGATTCTGTACGTTTTGCAAGCTCTGGTTGGCTCGGATAAGCCCCAAACGGGGTCTGTGAGCTATATATAGTATTTTCGTAATTCTAAGCGCTCAATGAGCACTCACAAAACTACCCTGGCCGGGTCCCTGTGCTTATTCGCCGATCTACTCTCCAAATGACACAGCCTCGCAGCGAAATGGACACACGAATCCCAGCGAATGAAAACACGAATCTCAGGTTTGCATCCGATCCGATTACGGTGGGCATGTATCTGCCTCTCATCTTCCTCAGAAGTGGCGTCTTATTATATTATCCTTTCAAGCGGGAGGAGAGGTCGGATTTGTAAGGTTCAACATCACAGTGGCTGCCAGGTTGATATCATGATGAAATATAGTGTTACCGTAATAGGAACCCACTGCATCCGAGTCTGTCTCCGTGTTTCATCGGATGTAAACCTGAGTCGAGCTGTTTCCTGGTCATATCCCCTTTCCAAATCTACGAAAACCTGCAAGCAATCTGGCATAGCGGTGTCCCGTGTCCCTCAAACCCAAATTGAAAAAAAAAATCGGCCGTAAAAGAAGCACTCCGTCGGATCACCACAATAAGCACGCCCGTTGTGCTTTACATAGAGATTCGTGTTTTCAACAAATGGAGTTTGCTGTAAATGCGTATGATATTGTCAGGGCCTGTCTTCTGACCCACAGAGCCTGCCAGAGGCATGGGTTTCATATGCCAGAGTCTCCACCCCGTCATTCGTTACCGTATGATTAGATATGAAATGAAACGCGGGTGAAAAAGGGTCCGCCATTCCCGTCATCGTCGTACCTCGGAACGAGGGAACGAGTAGTCTATCAAGGTCACAAATAATCGTCAGGCGCTTGAATGCGGCCGCGTGCTGGTTTTGCTACTTCACGTCATCAATATTGCCCACCGGCAAAACAACGTTCCTCCGCATCCATTTCCACGGAGGGTCAGACTCATCGCCGAAGGAACTTGAACAGGCATGTGGCCACATTCATTTTGCTACCTTTCGGACGAGTGCAGCGGCCCAGTGTTCCCCCCAGCACGCGTGAATGCATAATAGTACAAAAAGAGTGGACGCACCCTAGCTGTTGGAACGACACCCAGATTATTAGGTTATCGTCGTGCTCATCTACCTCCCCCTTACCGTTGATTCAGACTTGTTCCCCCCCTTCTATTCGCGAGAGTATGTTAGCTCGCAAGCGTCACGGTCACATCGGGCAGGAAACCGTTCGTACAGTCCCTTGTCCCTTTGCTTCTTCCTTCATCAAATGTGCTCATGTTTAGGCCGCACAGTATCCCGCGGGAAGCTCCCCAAAGAATGTCGTCGTCTTCGGCGAGAGCGGTATAGGGAAAAGCTCTCTCATCAATCAAATTGCTGGTCGACCAGTCGCCCCTACGTCTAATAGTGCCATGGGGTGCACGTTTCAGCACAAAAAGTATGAATTCAAGTTCGACGATGGCACTCCGTACGCAATCTGGGACACGTCAGGTCTTGATGAAGGCACTCACGGGACTGTTCCTGCGAAGATTGCACAGGAGAACCTCAAGCATCTCCTGCACGATCTCGCCAAGGCCAACGGCGTCCACCTGCTGGTCTATTGCGTCAGGGGCACCCGTCTTCGCCAGACCTTGCTCAGCAATTATAACCTCTTTTACTCAGCGATCTGTCGAAAGAAGGTCCCCATCGTGGCTGTCGTGACTGGGCTGGAGAATTATGAAGAAGAGATGGAAGATTGGTGGACTGCGAACCTGTCAGAGTTTACGAAGCTCAAGATGCACTTTGATGGTCATGCGTGCGTCACCACGCTCGACGCGGACGAGGTGAACTCGCCCGTACTCAAACGACGTTGTCATGAGTCCAGAATGGCCATCTTGGACGTCATCACGGGTACATGTGCTCGTGACCATTGGAGAGCCGATGACGGCGGCTGGGTCTCGGCTGCCCTCGCGGACGTACATGCCATGTTTCGGCCGTCGAGGCGAAAGAACTGCTCTCTGCCGCCGGCGCCCGTCGTCGCGATGTATGATCTCCTGGAACATCCGCTCCGATTCGTTTCTCAGGATGAGTCTGTCAAAGACCTGCCGCCGTCATTTGAAGGCGGTCAACTCATGGACGTCGGAGGGAGCCCATTCCTTGTATATCGCATCCGCGACAACCAGCTTGGCGCCGGCATATCGTTCAAGAAGCAGGTCGCCTCGCGCGGGGCAGATCTGCTGATTTTCTATACCTCTCTCCACGTCGAGAACACTGGCGTGGTTCGGCGATGGGTTGAGGAGTTCTACAGGTCCTATGGTGGGGACACGCGACCTCTCTTGGTCGTCGTCCGAGATGCGCCGTCGGACGAAGTGGCATGCCAGTGGTGGAACGCATTTGGCGACGACGGGGTGAAGGATAATGTCCACGAGGACATGTGCCATCGCTCCCAGCAAGCAGATGCGGGGAGAGTGCAAGCGATCGTGCATGCACTCCCTCCGCTTGAAAATGTGGACGCGGGGGAGGCGGTGGTTAGGCTCCGAAGTGTGATACAGACGCGTGCGCTGCAACCGCTGGACGACGCGCCCTCTGGATGCTTTGCGTGGGTTATGGGCCGGCGACGGCCGCCGGTGCGTCTCACGGGCGCGGCCAAATTCGAGCCAGACTCTTTAGCGAAGGCTTGCGTGTGGTCACCGTGGCGTCACGATATGCATTGATCTTGTGCCTTCTGTTTGGAGTTTTCTTTCCTGCTCTTTCGGTCGTCGTTACTAGTATGTTTGTGACTATATACTTTCCTCTACTTTGATATTTCGTTCTGCCTTCTCTTTTCTTTCTTTCATGACTGTGTCAGGTTCACTGGAGACCGAGGCGCACGCACAAGAAGCGCAAAGATCGCTAGAATTGAGAGAAGCTAAGTATGCACACAAACGAACAATACCTAGAATTGAGAAGCGCAAGACTAACTTGAAGGACAGAAAAGGAGAAACGACTTGGAAAACAAGTATACATGATGACAAAGACGGACGAACGGATGCACGGACCATAGGGAGCTAAGAGTCCTCAACAGAGTGCGAAGACTGGTCGTACTACTGTTGTGTCGTGCCATTATAAGTTGTCTACTGCCGACTTGACGTGCTCAGATCGCGAAAAAGCACAACACAATCCATACTCAAGTGTGATTGAAGATGACAAGATTGAAGGTTGCGCTCCGGGACGAGAGAGAGGGGAGACAAAAAAATATGATCTGACCCTGGTTCGAACAGGAGACCTTCTGTGTGTTAGACAGATGCGATAACCAACTACGCCATCAGACCGTTCCGACAGATAAGGCGGAATATCTAGGAACACGTGCACTGCGAATCAAGGACACGAGGCCGGGGCTCTTCTTACCTTCGATCGCGCACTCGGTCTTGTCTCAGCCTCACCATGAGTCGAGTGACCTTGACTCCGAGACCCTCTGAGTCGCAGGTCCCGACGTTGCCAACTGATGTTGTCTCAGCAATCACCATTCTTCACCAGTTTGTTACTTCGGCTCAACAACTACCGCCACAGGTCATCGTGACTTGTAGAAACGAGAGACGTGCATTCGGTAGGGCCGCACTTCAGGCAATGAGTCATCGCGTGGGTACTTCAAGAATATCCTGGGTAAAATATACTGATCGGCAAGTCCAACATAGAAAGCAATAGATATGTTTATTCAACGCTTCGCCACCAAAGATGACTGGTGGATATCGGAATTTAGGTACAAACCCGAGGTCTCGATCTACGCTCGCTTTTACCGACTACATGGAGAGGAGGACGATGGAATGGTCCTGCTCGATGAAAAGGGTTGGCCAGAATTAGTAGGGAACGCGGTCAAACTGACTGTTGTATTTACCTCGCTCAAGTTCAGCGTCACAGCGTGAGTAATGGAGCCATCCGGAGTTTTGCAGATGTTGCCTGACTGCGGATAGGCTCACGCTTCGTTTTCAGGCAAACATCCGCAGTTTGACACTGATCCAGCCTTGTCCATACCTTGGAAAGTGGCTGGCTTACATCGTTCGTGTTGATCACGAGCGTTCGTCGGGTCCGAGACCAAATATAGCGTTGGCGGGGAAATCCTTGAAACTTATCTTGTTGAAAGCCATGATAAAACGTGTGTAGCAAGTGCTAGAAATAGACTGCTGTTCTAGCTGCGGAGGCATCGCATTGCTTGTCGGAGTTTGAAACTAGTCAGTCCCGTCCAGCACCGAATATTCTACTCCTAGCGTCCTACCATCACATCTCTCTCTTGTATATCCTTCTGATCTCGTCCGCTTGACAAAGACAAACTAGCGAGTATCACAGACGCTTAACAGCATGCGTCTTTCTTTCTTATCCACTCTCCTAACCGCGGCGAGTGTCGGTAAGGCGCTATTCTCCTACCACACTTTCTGGTACTCACTCGACCGTTTCCTCTGTCCACAGTCAGCCTCGTCTTGGCAGAGCCAATCCGTGTCATCGAGAACCCTACCAACGCCAACATTCGCTTTGGCCACGCATTGGCGAATGCCAACGTAAACGGGAACGATGACAACGTCGCTCGCATCGTCCGTCCCGCAGTTCTCATGAGCCCTACTCCCCAAGGAAAGAACGAAGGCATTTCTCGTCACTTCTGCGGAGCCTCGCTGCGCGAGAAAGCTCTCCGCTTGACTAACGCATTCCGCCACGCCCTGGGTATGCCACTCATCGAGGCAGATGTTGCAGTACCAAGGGTCCATATCCTCCCTGTGGGTTATCCCAACCACAACGTCATGCTTCATTCGCAGGAAGAAGAGGGCGATGACGATAAACACGAGAAGCACCGGGGCCATGAGCACGAAGATCATGGAGACGATGAGAACCGCGAACATCATCACCGTCATGGTCACCATCCCCACGGGGAGCGCCATAAGAGCTTCTTGAGGCGTATCCACCGAGCTATCAAATCACTCGGCCCCTGGGAAGGTCGCGCAGTTGCATTTGTTCTTGGTGAGTAATGACACGTTACCTTTTTCTCCTCCCATTTTCATTCTGTGATTAGGTTGCGGTATCGGTGTTCTCTTAAGGATGTTTTGGGTTCTGTCTGTCCTTGCTTACCGCACCATCCGCGGTGAGCGTGGTGAAGAAACCCTTGACCGCGAATACATTGTGTACGAACAAGTTCCCGAGGCTCTTTTTGTTCCTCCCCCCGAATATGTTGACGAGAAGGTTAGGGTGGAGGCAAACGAGGATGTTGAGGAACGCAAGTAGGAACGCCCATTTCATTCAATGCATCTTGATTTGCCATTATGGTGTGGCAACCGTGAAAAGATGCACATCAGTTACATCCTTCTCCTAGCTACTGGTCTGTTATTGTATGTTCTCCGTTTCTGATTGACTTCTGTGCCCGTCTGAGGCGCCGGCCATGTTGGGTCCTCAAACCCCACATTCCAGTCTAACACTCGTTTCAACATCTTGTATTGTGTCACCTGCTCTCTCTTCGAGTGTAGTGTTGCTCTGATTTGCCGTGTCCTGGTTCAGTTTGCTCATATAGGTACTAAAACAATACATCACTATTGATCGCTCAAATCAAAATGATGCATCATTTCCAAACTGTTGTTTGGCGGACCCAGTGGTCTGAGAGATGGGATCGCTGCCTTATTAGCAATTTGAGAAAAGCCCAATGAAGAATCCCGAATATATATGAAAAAATTATGATTGGACTTCCCGGAGGAGAGGCTCGAACCTGGAGCAAACAAGAGCGTTTTGGCAGTTAGCGAGTGGTTTCGCAAGATCGGTATTCCGAGCTCGGAGCCGGAGCGATGATTACGTAAGCATAAGCAGATTTTACCGTGACTGGCTGGAGCGGCAGTGTAGGAAGGTTCAACCCCCAACTGGCAGCACTTGCTCGTCATCGTCCACTTTGCAGTGAGTCACTGATTCTGAGTCATATAGACGGAGGGCTATGCTTGGTCCCGAGCTCGCTATCGTACTGGAGCTCTACATATGTGTGTCCCCGATAAGTGCACTGTTCTTCGGAACCTCTTCCGGTGAGAAACGTGGAGAGTCAGTCTACCAATTAGCCATCTGAACAGCTATCACGTTATTGCTTGATAATAGGACAATCGTAACTTGGACTGGAGACGCTGACCAAACGAGGATGAACTATCCATTCTCCTTTCGCATGTCAGAAAGTGGGCCGAGCGTTCACCTGGTATAAGTGGATTCAGTTGTCTGATGGTATCAACAGTTGACAAGTCCACCCTGCTTCACCTTGACTTCCGATCGTGTCAGATTAAAGTGGTTCAGATTGCTATAGATGTTTGTCTCGCCGGATAAGTTGGCGTTATGGTCGGACGTCTTGCCTCGAGAAGGAGCGAGCCGTTCCCGCCTGGATGGCCTGTTATTAGAAACCTCCTCAATTTTCCGACCTATGTATCGTATAAGAACTTCGAAGCTATGAACTAAAAATATGGTGAGTGGTGAAACATGCTTCACGCACGACGAATGTACATACAGTAGGTCTTTCGCTCATTCATTGTGCCTCTTAGCGCGATGGGCAAGCATTATTCTCAACCAGACGGCTACTGACCGCTCGAGAAGAATCATGTCCAGCAGGCCTCGTTTTACAATGGGCAGCGATCTCGTTAAACCCTTTCAGACATCTGATGTTGGAGAAATGGGACGACGTACGTATTGGAGGCTGAATGACCAAAAACGTCGCGGCGTTGTGACCATGGGGAAAATGTGCATGGTTCTGTTGGCCATCCCCGCAAGACTCCAGGAAGCCATGACCGTGCGAGATCGCAGCCTGGGGTATTCTGCTCCCCAAAAACAAAAAGGTTATATCATACTATCGCCAGAGGACAGTCATCACTGCACCTGTGACTATGTGCGATGGCATTCTCGGGTCTCTTCAATACATTGCGGATGTATCCAGGGCTGCTCGATAGGCATAAAATATCACATTTTCTATCACAAGCAGACCGGCACCTTGCCATATTGCAAAAAGATTATTGAGTCGTCCCAGCCTGCTAGTGTGTTATTTGCCCGAGTGGTTTCCCGGATATGGTAAACCTGCCAATGACGGACAAAAATGGTGACAGAGACTACCGATACACCACACGCGTTTGTGTTGGAGGCCATCTGGTATGGCTCTGTTTGTGGTGCTTTTCTGACATCGACATAGGTGGTGGGGGAAGCAGCCCCATGGTTCACGTCGCGCATTCTTCAAGGGGGTGTCACTGCGAGGACGAGGAAATATTCAAGTGGGCTTCTTTCTCCATGTATTTAGGTAGGGTTTTCAGGGAGGATGATTGACGTTTTGCGCTTTGTTAGGTGGATCTGACACAATACCGTCTTCATTATCTGGGTTCTTCCTTGCTATGATGATATTTCCCGAGGTTTTTAAAAAAGCTCAGGCAGAAATGGATGACGCAATCACCGTCAGCTGATCACAGACACATGTCCCCTTGTAGATGAAGTACCCATTGTCGACGTCATCCTGTGTCGTGTCATGCAAGGGCGCCTCCGTCAGGATACGCACCCAGCGGAACCGCCACATGCCACCTGAGAGGCTCGTGCAGACCGCGTTCACATATAGTAGCGAATCACGATCCTCGACGGTCGGAAGACGTTGCCCCGAAACAGACATGTAGTGTAGGTTCACTTTGTCCGATACGGAGAGGAAAATCAATGCGAGGCGTGTTTTTGGTGGGGAAGGCGGTCGTGTCTGGGCTTGCAGTGTCCATCTCCATCGCTGTCGCGACGGCGCAGGCCACGTTGGATGTCTTGAGATGCGTTGAGAACGGCATGCAGTGATATGACGTCCAGACCCTAGGAGGGAATTGTATGGTGCGGAAAGTCGTTTGACCTTATGCGTGGGTTTTCTGACAGACGTTCATCCAGACACATCAAGTCGTTCGAGTGCGAGATCGTCACGGTAGCGCGGTCAAAGAAGGCGGAAGACCGTGCCTGATTCAAGTATGACCATTCGATTCAAGCTTGTTGTAAGAGTAGAGGTGCATATTTATTTTCCGGTTCGGATCAGTAGGATTGAACAGTCTGAGGAACAACCTACGACGAACGTTTGAACGAAGTGACCACGTTACGGCACACTCCGTACCTTCTAATTGTGGCTGTGATTGTGTGGGCGTTTGATAATCAAGAAGATTCCCTGTATCTATACCACTCTTCGCCGTGCATTTCGATGCCCCAACGACGTCAGAACGATAGGAAGAATAACCACAACCATCGTGGCCGCGGCGGTGGGCGTGGACACATGGGTCGTGGTCGCGGTCGTGGTCGAGGAGGGCCGCGAGACGACATTTCCGCCAGCACCGGTCTCATTGCTGTACCAGCGACACAGCCCCAGCCTCGATTTCGCTATGCTCATACAAACGCAGACACCGACGTGGTGATACAACAGTGGGCGGAACCGACGGACGCGAGGGGCAATGGCTATGTCAATGGCAATAGCAATGGGAACGAGAATAGAAAACGTGGGTCGTGGCGGGGCGGTCTGCCCAAGTCGAGATCGGGCGCTAGGACCCCATCAAGGGGAGTGGAGACTCCCCAACGGGGTAATGCGACG
This sequence comes from Leccinellum albellum, assembly GCA_038090015.1. Taxonomy (NCBI): domain Eukaryota; kingdom Fungi; phylum Basidiomycota; class Agaricomycetes; order Boletales; family Boletaceae; genus Leccinellum; species Leccinellum albellum. Next base: position 25,691 of record JBBPLX010000083.1, read on the forward strand.
CCGAGACGAGGAGGTGGAACTTCGTCAGGGCCTGGGCCGACGGGCTTCCGTGGACCGGGACAAGGCAGAGGCAGGGGCAGGGGCAGAGGCAGAGGCAGCGGCAGAGGTGCTGCCAACAGCATAAACCCGGGAAGGCCAGACGTCGTTGGCTCCGCCCGCCGCCCGCATCCTCGTTCCGGAGTCGGCCGTGGCAAGGCTAGTAGTGCCAACTTTCAGACCACCCGGCGCCTCGGAAAAGACGCCCCACTCTCCGGCCTGCTCTACGCTGAGCGTCCGCTGCTGCGCCCCGTGCGGTTCGTACGGCCGACGCTGACCTCGTCGTTCTTGTTCCAGCAACCAGAGGATGTGCTGGAGCCTGTATCGCACGCCGCGGGTGAGTGGTGCCTCCGCGCTTTCTTTCCCATCTTTTTTTGCGATGGTTGATTCGCTTATCTGCTGCGTGTACAGATGCGAATACGACGGAAGAGTCTCATGTACCTACCGCTGACCGTGTCGCTCAACTGTTCCATGGTGATAACGCATCCGATTCAGAGTCTGAATCGGATGGACTGGAAGAAGTCGACTTTGCAGACCTAGCTCAGGTTCGCGCGGAGGTCGACGCCATTGCGTACGAACAGGCAACGACGGGTCAAGAAACTCAAGCCCGCCGAGACCGAGAGGACATCGAAGAGATCGATTTCGCTGACTTGGCTTCGATCCGCGCCGAGGTCGACGCCGCAATCCCAACGGCACTGGCAGCTTCTCGAGATGTTGATCACATCCCAGAGGAGATGTTCACGGGTGTATATAACCACGTCAAAGAGGCCATGCAGGCTCCGAGCAGCAAGGACATGGACGTCATCGTTGATAACCAGCAGGAGGACATGCAGATAGAATTGCCATTCGCATCCGGGCCCGCGGCCAAGGAGGCATTCGAATTCAGATCATCTATCGACATCTCAAACACCACATCTATTCACGAATATCGTGCACACGATCTGGATGCGATCCTAGTCGAGGAAGAAACACCCTCTTTGCTTGACGGGAACGCAGACCTGCTACATACGCAATTTGAGCCACTACCAGAACCGCAACCTGAATCCACCACCGCGGCCACTGGCACGAATAACCATGAAGACCCTCCCCCTCTCTTCTTCGTCGACACTAAGCCCACGCGTCCCTTTAAGACCCGTTCTGCGAGCGATGTCATCCTCATCGACCGAGCAGGCCATGGAGATACCCTCGGAGATCAATATGACGACGAAGAATGCATAGTCTACGTTGCCCCACACCCACGTTCGGGTCGCGCGTCGCCCATACCTGCCATCCCGCGCGTGAAGCTGCCCAGGACGTCAATGCTGACGGGCACACCTATCACCGCAAGCGAGGACCAGGGAGAGTACAAAGGAGAGGATGAGGTGGATGCCATACCGGATCATGACACTGCGCGTGCTGGCCTGGGGGACGATGAGACGAACCACGGTCCAATTGCCTCTGCTTCCAGCGCCCCTGCAGCCCGCTTGTCGGACAAGATCGAGGTGCGGCCTCAGCAACAGAGACGGCGGCAGCGCCTGAAGCGAGGTCAGATAGGGTTCGGGGCGCTCGGAGCGATAGTCTCAGAGGCGAGACTGAGAGAGGCGGATGCAAAAGAGAGGCGGCATCCCCGGTGGGCGTCGAGACGCCAAGGAGACTCGGATCTGGATTGGGGTACCGACGACGAAGACAAAGACGAGCAGGAGCAGGAACAGGAGCAGGAGCGCGGCACAGATCTGACAGAGGGTGACGACGGGATGGACGTGGTGTCGAACGGTCTCGAAGAGATGACGCTTGATCCTGATTTAGACTTGGGTGTGAACGCGATGCAGGGGTTCTTGAAGAGCATGAGTGCGGAGGGGTCCCAGTTCGTGACCATAGACGATCTCGAGGACGAGGCACGGATGCAACGAGAAGACGAGGAAGGTCAAGGTGGACCTGAGGGCAGCTCCGATTCCGAGGTCGGTGACGAGGAGGATGACGACGAAAATGATGAGGAAGAAGAGGTATTTAACGCAGAGGAAGCAATGCTCATCGCTGAATCGGAGGGCGACGAGGAGTTCTCTGACGATTCGGACGAGGATCTGAGTCCTAGGTCGAGTTTCCAAGCTTGCCTACGCAAAATACGCGAACGCAGTCGTAGCCAGCCTCCCGAAACCGCCCAACATCAGTCTGATGAGGATGAGGACGTGCCCGAACACGAAATCCTGCCTGGGACACGAAGCGCAGATGATGAATCGTTCATCGCACATACAAACGTGAGTTGCGCGTCGTTGACTGTCATGCTATCTGACACACCCATGGATACAGAAAGTGCTGGAAGAGAACAGCCATATTCTGTCTGGCCGTGACCGCGAGCGGAAAAAGGAAAAGAAAAAAGCAACTTCTCACCGCGCGTTCGTGGACGACCCCGAGTTTACAACGCCGGTGTCTGAAAAGAGTGCGTCCCCATGTTACTGACCGTCACGTTTCTCATCCATCTTATTCCACAGAGAAGAAGAAGAAGAAGGGCGATCTTGGGGATGCTTACTTTGCTGCCGACCTGGAGGCGCAGTGGGCGCGAGACCGGGAGAAGAAGGCTGAGCGACGGAGGGAGCGGAGGGAGGAGTTGCTACGAGATGCACTCGACCCGCTCTATCTCACTCCACATCAGGGAAGGGGACAAGCCTCGCAGAAGAAGGCGATGCGCGCGGCGGCACGGCTTGATCCTAGCGAAGCGCGCGCGATCGCACCGCGGACGCTCTTGGGCGTGGACGCGAGCACCGAGGAGGGTGTAGCTACGCTTGAGTCTTGCGTCCGCGCGTTCGCCTTTGGTGCGAGCGCCCACGACCACGAAAATGTCAAGGGCAAGGGCAAGGGGAAACCGAGCGAGAGCGTGGCGTTTCCGCCGATGGATAAGGAGGCGAGGAAGGTGGTGCACGCGCTGGCGCAGGCGTTTGGGTTGAAGAGCGTGAGCAAGGGGGCGGGGAGGCGGAGATATACGACGTTGATACGGACGACGAGGACAGGTATGGGGGTGAACGAAGGACGGGTGAGGGGGGTCGTGAGGCGGTTTACGGGTGGGGGTAGGGGTGGAGGTAAGAGTGGTAGCAGGGGTGGGGGCGGGCCGAAACATCGGGAAGGGGAGGTGGTAGGCAAGGAGGCGCCCAAGATCGGGGAGGGCAACGTCGGATTCAAGATGCTGGCGTTGATGGGATGGACAGAGGGCAAGCGGATCGGGAGCGCAAAGTCTGTGGGCATCGATGACCCGCTGACCGCCAAGATCAAGCATACGAAACTCGGCCTGGGTGCGACGCTGTGATATCACTCAGATTTGCTTGGACTTCAAGTCACACTATGTAGATTGCACTACTGCTATGTATGTAAGTATGGCAAAGAAAAGAATACAGGATATGGCACGACGCCCTCTAATTTTGTGACGATGCAACGATACCGACCTGACACCACTAATCAACGTCCATCTCCGAAGGTCCCTGCGGCTGCTGTTCTTGTTGTCGTTGCTGTTGCGCCTTCGCCCCCGGATCCGGCGTCTGCGTTCCGCTCTGTGGTGTCTGCGTCCCGGTGGGCGTGTCCACCTTGGGCGGCTTGGCCTTGGGCTTTGTCAAGATCGGAATTGCAAAGTATATCACCTCCTCCCGCTTCTTGACCACATCTGCAACTTTGAGCACCGGATCCTCGTTCTTTGGACGTTCCGCCTGCCGCGCGATCTGGTCTTCCAGCCACTTTTGCACCGTCGCACACTTTTCGACGACCAAGGTCTTGTCCTTTTCGTCGATGTGTGCGTACTTGTCATCGGTGGACGTGGCTTGCGAGAAGTACTCGTTCAGAGACGTACGCAGCTGGGCGATCGCGCCCGGACGCTCGTCGGCTTCATGGTAGCGCGCCACGATTGGGTCGCCGATCACCTTGAGTGCATCCAAGCGGGCGACGTAGGCAGACTTGGTCGCGTCCTCGCCCTCCTCCGAGTATAGCCAGTCCTCGGCATCCTGGAGCGCCGCGAGCAGCTTGGATTTCTCGGCTGCTTGGACGTAGGCGGCATAGCGGTCATCCAGCTTGCCGCGGGTATCGTATACGTATTCTTCGAGGGCGTTCTTGCGGTCCTGGGTAATCACGGATGAGCATGATGCATATATGCGCCATGAAAACGACGTACTTCGGTGTCTTGAATGAGCTTGTCGGCAGCGTGCATCTCAGCTTCCAGTTCCTTGTACTTTTCAACGACGGTCGTGTCGAGCGAGGTGGCAAAGGACGAGAACTGGACCTCTTTCTTGATGACCCGCTTCTTCTTGGGTGCCTCCGCTGGCTGTGCCTCCCCGTCGACGTCCATCGCGGGCTGCTCCTCCTTTTCCTCTACCTCCTCGACGTACGCAGCCTCGAACGACATGATGCCGTGCAAGTTCAGACGCGTTTTGAGCTTGACGCAGGAGAGATCGCCGTTGGGATCTTCGGGGACGGTCTTTGCGGAGAACCGCGCCACCCAAGGGTTGACACCACCAGGCAAGCCCTGTGGCTCGGCATACGACGCCTCGAGGTCGAACGGTCCCTTTCGGTAGAACGTCAGGACCTTGGTGGAGGGGATGATGTTGCCGTGGGGGAAGACGACGAGCTCTGTATCGTCGTCGGGATCGGACAGAGAACGGTCCCACGAGACTTTGATAGGGTAAGAGGTGATATCCCTGATGTGGAACTCGCGCACGCGGAAGGTAGGGCTGAAGAATGCGCAGGCAAAAGTGGCGCCGCGTGCAACGGCTTCGTCCTGGTTGAGGGTGGTGCTGAGAGTTTTGCCGCCGAGGGCAGCTTGGATGCGTGCACGGATTGCAGGGATACGGGTAGATCCACCCAGGAGTTCTACGGCGTCGATCTGGTCGATGGTGAGCCCAGATTCTACGAGGGCTTGTTGGAGAGGAACGGCTATGCGATCAAGGACAGGGGCGATGAGTTCCTCGTAGGTGTTGCGGGAGAGCTTGGATGAAGCATCAACGTCGTTCATGATGGATTCGACGCTGAGAGGAGCCTCTGCGTTGGCTGAAAGGATCTTCTTTAAGCGTTCACAGCCGACGCCGAGACGGAAGGTCGCCTTTGGGCTGGAGAGGACGTCGATCTTGTACTTTGTCTTGAATTCGGTGGCAAAGTGTTGTAGGAGAGCATAATCTATGTCGCGACCGCCGAGATGCCTGTCATATGCGGATGATTTGACGACGAGCTGGCCTTTTGAGAAGGCGACGACGGCGACGGACATGGAGGAGTGGCCGACATCGACAAAAAGAATGTGACGGGGATTTTCTGGTTCTGGAAGGTCAGTCTTTGTGATACCCCAGCTGAGAGCGGCTGCGGTTGTGTCGTTGATTAGACGGAGGGTGTTGAGACCGGCGATGGAAGCAGCGTCTTGGATAGAGCGTCGTTGAGCGTCGGTGTACCAACCGGGTATGGCGATGACGACGTCGGAGACGGCAGACTTGAGCTCATGAGAGGCGGTATCTCGAAGTTTTCCTAGATAGGCTGCCACGAGCTGAGTGGCTGAATAGGTGTGCTTCTCGCCGAGATACGAAACCTTGGAGAGAGAAGCGATCAGATCCGATTGATAAGAGGTGCGAAGAGAACGATACCTCTGTGCCGACGGTACCGTCGACGTCGACGAGGGTTGCATGGAGGAATTTCTTTTCGTAGTCGAGATCAGGGTCTCGGATGGTTCGACCGACGAGACGCTTGAGGGCGCCGATGGTATTTTTGTAGTTGGAGGTCTCCTGGGTTTTTGCGGGCTCACCGATGGCGCGTTGTTTAGGACCAAAGGCGACGAGAGAACTGAGGAGGATAAGTACGAGTACGTCGGTGGTACGTTGATGCACGTACGGTGTTGCTCTGTTGGATACTTCGTTTACGATGATGTCGATGCCGCGATTGCGCGCGACGCCGATCTGATTTCGAGGATGAGAGACTGAAAAACAAAGAAATAAACTGAACTTGCTTTGCTGTGAAGCGTACCGAGATCGATACCGACGACGGACATGGCAGAGGAGGAGGAGGAGGAGTGAAGTTCGTCAAGCACTGTGGCTGAGGGTTTTTCTCATTTCGGGAAGACGATTCTTGACGATTCTACCACCTTCTACACAGCGCTCGACGCACCCGACGACGACGACAGCGACAGCGACGACGACGTCAATGTCTGCCCGTCAAAACAAGAAGCGAAAGGGCCGGAACCACGTCAATAACCGCGAGCGCACCGTCACCACGTTCACGGAGGACCCCAACACTTCTTTTCTAGTTCCACTCTCCTCAGAAGAGTCTCCCTCTCCGTTCTCCCTCTCCATGTCCTACCAAAACTACCAGTTCTACCATCCAGTACTTCCACCCGGAAAAAACGACCTCGAGATACTCGAAAACCTCAAGACAATCATCAAAGAAGGCCAACACGAGTTTTATCGTGCTGTGCCACAGCCAGCTGCCCTCGCCGCCCTTTACCATGGCCCTATTCCACACTATCATCACTCTACAGAAGACAGCACCGCTATCAATGTACCGTTTCGCATCGTCTACCCTTCATCCACCCACTCACACTTGTCTCAGACCGCCGAGGCTCTCACCCCTGTGGACACGTCACCCTCCAAATTAAGCGCCGAGCCAGACGACTCAGCTCGAATGTCTACCCAAGACCCTCTACCCAACACTGACGCTACGGGTGAGTATGACTCGGTACAGCCAGTCGACACCGCCAACAATGAAAACAACAACCCGTCTCCGGACCCCCCCAAGGACGATGCGTCAGGTGATGAAAACCCTTGGAAGAAAAAAATCCGCTACGACAGTCCCAACATGCCTCAATCTGAACACAACTCCCATGACACTGGACCTCCAAACGGTGCTTCTACCACTCCCACCGAGGCTCGCTTCCCTCCCCAAGAGGACCGTCGTTCCTTCGACAGAGACCAGGACAGAGACAGAGACAGACCCGTCGATCGTGACAGGGACAGAGACTGGGTTCGTGACAATGACCGCAACGATCCAACCAGAGACCGGGATAGAGACAGACCCATCAGGGATAGACGCCCCGAGTTCTTTGGTCGCTCATATGGTCGAAGCCATGCTCCGCGACCACCCCCCGAACTTCGCCATTATGAACCTTCCTATGGACCTGACTATGTGCCCCCTCGTCGCCGCTTTGATTCTGACGATCGTCGCCCAGCTCCGCGTAACCCACCCTTTGATGACCGATTCAAGCCACCTCCGTTTGACGACAGAAAGTCCCCATATGACGATCGTCGTCCACCACCACCACCGCTACCACCTGCTGATGATGACCGTCCGATTAGACCCCTTCCGGGCTCTGACACGAGGCCACTTCTGCCAAGCACCGAGGATCGTACTCGTCCACCCGGTGATCCTATACCGCTCTCACGTACAACCAAGGAGAACGATCGAGATGGCCCACCGACTTCCCTTGCTACTGATGACCGTCCCCGGGCTACCGTATCACTGGAAGAGAGACTGTCACAGCCTGTGTCTGCGCCCTCGCTGCAAGATCGTTTAAGTCAGCCCGTGGTACCTCCTCGTCTCGACGTTGCTCCTGCCCCGAGCCTAGAAGAACGACTCTCAACAGGACCTGTTCCTCCTCGTGCCTATGGACGCGCTCCCTCTCTTGCGCGGGACGATCTTCGTGCACCGCTCTTCAAAGACGATCTCCGTGATCATGATCGGATTTCTGACTTTAGGACCAACAGAGACTTTTCCCGAGAACGTCCCGGTGGTCCGCTCGCCACTGCATCCACTTACCGACCTGATTTAGACCGCGGATTCCAAGACAGAGATGATCACCGCGACAGACGCGATCGTGATATGCCCCCCGATATCAACGCTCCTCCTCCACGCTTTGGTGACGTATTCAACCGCGCTGGTCCGCCACCACCGCGCCGGTATTCACCACCCCCACACATGTTCGACCGCGACCGTGATCGTGATCGAGACAGAGGAAGACAGTTCTACCCCGCGCGTTCGCCGCCACCGACGCCACCGCCGTTCCGCGGGGATGGCATGTACGATCCCGACGGAGAGCGAAGGTATGCAACCGATCGGGGCCGTGACGCGTACGAACAACGGCGGCGGGACTGGTACCCTAGCGATTTCGACAAGCGTGGACTGCTCCCGCCTCCACCGCCACCGCCATCGGCGTCATGGCGACCACCACCCGAAAAAGCGCCATTTATGGACGGTAGAGAAAGGGATCGATTCGAAAACCGCGAAAGAGACCGGGATCGAGATCGGGACGTCCGCGAACATGATCGACATCGTGAACGTGAACGTGACAGGGATCTGGGTGGGTGGTCATCGTCATGGGACGACCGCGATCGACGGGCTGGCTTCCCGCCGCTCTCGCCTGGTCCGCCTCCACCCCATCCGCTGCCGCATGCGCGCATGGACTCTGCACCTGGTCGTCCTCTGAGTGCAAGATTGACGGATCCGTATCCGCCCCCCCCTGGATCTGGACCTAGTGATGACCGCGGGGCTCCGTACCCGCTGCCAAGAGACTTTGAACGTGGGCGGTACGGTTCCCATGCCTTGGATTCACACCCACCGCCTCCGTTTTCGCGCATTCGAAACCGGAGTCTGAGTCCGCCGCGTCGAGGTCCGGGACATGCAGATGATCTGCGCCCGCCCACGAAGCGCGCGCGGGAGGACCACGGGCCTGGGTACGCTAGTATGGGTGGACCTAGGTACTCGCCACCACGACGAGGTGGTGCGGGTATTAGTGCAGGAGGGATGGGAGCAGGAACAGCAGGAAATAGTGGCGCAGGAGGGGGAGGAGAATACGTGCCTGGTCCTCCACCTTCGTCTGCTGCGACGACTGCGACCACGGGGACGGCTACGTCCGTGGTTACGTCTGTGAGCGGGACTGTACCGCCGCGGTCGGCGGGGACACATACACCGCCTGTGTCTGCGCCGCTTAGCAGCGCTGGTGGTGCTGGACTGGGCGGTAGTGGGTTCTACGAGCGAGGTGTTGGGGACCGAGACCGGGAGCGAGAGCAACGTGAACGTGAACGGGAGCGGGAGCGTGACTGGGGGAGAGAACGCGAGCGGGAAAAGGACCGCGGTGAGTATATACGTGGCGAGTATGGGATGGCGATGGGATATGACCGACCTGGTCCCGGTCCCGGCCCTGGGGTCGGAGATGGGCGTGGACGACGGAGTCCCCCGCCGATATTGGGGTCGAGGATGGGTCCTCCCGTCAATATAAACGGTCCTGGTCCGGGTCCGAGTGGAGGGTACGGAAGAGGCGTGGTGGGTGATAGGCGCGACGATCGGAGATATGCGCCACCCCCATACGGAGTGACAAAGACGTTGTAATGACGAAGAAGGGGGGACGATCTAATGTGATCTGCGAGGTGGATACGGTGTCATATCGCCTGCTAGCGGGCGGTCCTTTTTTTCATTTTCGACCTATTTGCGTATCTGAATCTGCTCAATCTTGTATCAGTGACGACTGTTTTCTGCTAGTTTTATTTTATTTTATTTGACTTGATTTTCTGTATCTCGTGGCGTGATTATGGGGACATTTGCGTCGGTTGTAGACGAACTCGAGGAGGTCACGTCAAGATCGACTGATTGCTTCGGGCGTTCATTTGTGTGACATTGTGTCAATACAGTGTGCTAGATTGAGCATGAAGCACGTCAGGCGGACACGTCGAAGTGTGACAGGGACAATGTGTTCGACCAACTTTGGTCCATGGACGCGCGGCGCGGATCAGCGGTGGTCTGTGGTTATTGTCCACGTTTGAGGCCTTAACAAGGGGAAGCTGGTTCAGAGACAGAACGCAGCACATTCGATGCAAGTCATAGTAAATAAGTACACCGAGGAAGATGCGGATCAATCCGAGTCAACAATGATGATGGTGATAATCTGCGGTTTTCGAGCAGTAAGGTGGGTCGTGGCGACAGTGTTGAAGTGGCAGGCTGAACTTCCGGGGGCCTACTGGACGAAAGATATACGATGGTGGCCCACTCAAGCACGAGCGGACTCGGAGTCGGGGTGGGGTCAGATGGCCTTGGCGGTGCGGCCCATCCTCGATGGCACAATGCATGATTCAACATGCGTGCACAGATGCTGGGACTCACGGTGCTAATAGACCTTGGCAGGGGATGTTGGATTCATGTGGTTGGCTGATCGAGGCTTCGTGGCCATGGGCATCTCCAATAGAATGGGTTTTCAGAAGTGCTTCGATGCCGCCGACGGCTATGTTTGATCTGATGGGGCCATCTGGGGCAGAAAGATTGATTGTCAGTGCTTAGTTGGTAGTATGTGCCCCACGTCAGGGTGTTCAAGTTTGCCTGGCCCCGGCGGTTGAAATGCTGATCAATGGGTCTTAGACTCTGTGTGCCGAGCTTAGGTTAAATGAGGGGACAGGATGTAAGTAATATGATCGACCTGAGACTGCCCGAACTCATGGGATGGGCAAAATAGCAAAGCTTGCCAGGTCCCGACAAGAGTCGAGAGAAGTAGCCTCGGACTGACTCAGACAAATCTTGGACAGGGGATTTGGATGAGGGCTGTGAGGAAACGGTGGTGCCCGGCATAATGTAATGTAATCGTCGTACTCGGAAGTAATCGCGCTTCGTGGACAACAACGCGGCCGTGTAGGTATTCGATCCCCTCACCATAACCTAGTTTTAACCAAATGGTTGTGACGGAGGCCGATTGCGCAGCCATCTTCGCCATCCTGTACTAGATAGCTCGCTATTACCGGTTTGGTTGAATTAGATATTCGCAGGTTGGGTATAAAGGCAGGTACAGATTTCCTCCCTCACCAGCAAAATATTCACTCGCTATTCCATCTCTCCATCTAACAACTGACCCCAATCATGTCTGATAAGACTGGCACATTCGTGCTGAGAAATTGTTGGTCCATGTTTCGTTTGTCACATTGTCTGAGTAGCGCTGATTTTCACTCCAAGATCCCGACGATGATGCTCTCCAGCATCCTGGAATACCCCAAAGCGCTCTCCTTCGTATGTCATGCCTTTTTGTTGGGTGGGGAAGCTAACGCGTTGTACATGTTCAATATAGTGCCCCGACATAATTCCGACGTATGGGATGGATCATGACCAAAGCACGCTCGTGGATCCAGCCAGCTTGCGCGGTTTCTCGGGCTTGCCTATCGTTGCGGGTGATGTCAACAACGTTTACATTCGAGGATATGGCTCCAGCGGGCCCTACATCGCTTCCTTGCGGGTCATGCCGAGCGAACTGGTCTTGTGGCCCCAAGTGTGGCAGAATGTGAATCCCGTCCCTTCTGGTCCTGTGGTGATCACGGGCGGAAAGGACAAAGGACCATGTGAGTGTCTTGGGTACCTCTCGTTTATGTGCGCTATTAATTTCGTAAATAATAGATGCTTGCGATGGACCTTTCCGGTTCCGTCCATCCCATACGACGGGAAACACATATTCCTTGGTCGCCAACGTCGTTAAACACGATGCTAATCAGCAGCAAGGACCAAAAACATCCGATCTGAAAACCTTTGGCGTGGACGACTTCGTCAACTTCCTCTCCAAGGATGATGCATTTTCTTTCCACAATGTAAAAATTCAGTGCTCATTTCTCGGAGAGAATATGATCTAACCGTTCCTCATATCCCAGGTAATTGTGGCAGACCCTACTTTGAGGCAGGTTGCTGCGAACACTCGACTCCGCATGATTGGTAACTTGCCCGTGACACTCACTTTCCGCCTCGACGTACGTATACTCGTTATTTTTTGTGTACGTGCGAACAAACATGTTTTCATTATTATAGTGGCACAGTACTCCAGCCCCCCAAGGATTGGAAGTGTCCTTGGTCGACGATCGTGGAAGTATTGCTGTACCACGTGTCCCTTTCAAGCTCTTCAGAGAACGCACAGTTGTTCTCGAGCCGTCTTATGACGGCATTTTGATGCTGAACGTATTCGCTCCTGCGGAGAGCCCACACTTTGTTCCTACTCTGGTCTCTCCCTACAAGTATTCAAGGGTGGCGTGCTCAACACGCCATTGCTGGGTGCTCTGAACATCATCTTTGAATCTCAGTCGACTTGTAACATTCGGTTCGCAAGTCCTGCTGCATCCCAGCTGAGGTCCCAGAATACCACCGGAGACAATGATGCTAAGGCACTGGCGGGGTCCGGACCCATTCCGGTCACGAATCCTGCCACAGGGTGGTGGACTCGAGCTACGCTGACTGACATAAACAAGTTCCCGCACACTCCTATCGGCTACTCCCCCGGTAAAGCTTTCCCTTTTTCTGTGCACACATCGCTACTCACCACGACGACGTACAGACGTTCAGCCCATCGGTACTGATCCATCTAAACAAGACTTCGTGACCCTTCTGCAGAACCCGGCTGTGGATTATTCGACTGCCAACAATATTGAACTGGTTGGAAACGCGAACAGTTACTTTTATATGCGTGGTCACAGCACGCTTGCAGGCATTGACGTACAGGGCAGGCTATTTGCCTTGTCTGGAAGTACTGTTAATGACCCACCGCGTATGCTGAAGGATGGTCTCAGAGCGCAGGTCTTTGGAAGTCAGGGAACAGCCAATGAGCAGAGCATCTCAGTCGCAAATCCCAACCAATTTTACCTATTTGAAAAGCCATTCATGATCAATCATCCGCCAGATGACAGCATCAACCACTACTGCCTGATCACGGAGGTGCGTCAGAAGCGTAAAGACTACCCAGTATTCCCTGGTTGGCCAACAGATGATGTACAAAATTATACGACCGGTTCGTATTTTCAGACACTCCAGAGTGTGCTATGGTGCTGACTGCAGGCTATTTTAGTGGCCGATTTCGAGGCATGGGTTTTGTCCAACCCGCTGATGTGCTGGAGAAACATTAACTGGGAGCCCTGCGAGCCTGGTGGGCAACCGAACTAGACCTGGTCTTGCACCACTTAGCTTTGTATTCCCGGCGCTTCTTTCTATTGCTCGTTCTGGACTATCATTGCCGAGTGCGACAACACAAATATTCCACCCGGAAGCACATGTTCGTTCTGAATTCCGCAAAAGTTGTTGTACAAAACTGACAATCAATAACCCATCACCACTCTGCTAGGGAGCTTGGTGTGTGACGACAACAAGGTTTTCCCCAATGGGACTGTCTTCAGCGTACGTCTATTCCATTTATTTCTTCGCCTCGATATCGAAATATTGATGGGTCGTACAGAAACGTATCATCACTGATGCTAAAACACCCCCAGTAAGCCTAAGAACATCCGTTTTGCGCAAAATCCTCACACCATATGGGTTACACTCAGTTTGCGGGTGCTCACTTTACTGGTGCACCTCCTGGGTATACCACCAACCTGACGTTGACGGTGACGTGGTCCGGCGATGGTTCGAAGATCCCTCCACCCAGCATTAAGTTCAGCCTCGCAACGACGGAGACTCTGTTGTCGTGAGTTGTTCTTTCTTTCATGGCTACACTGTGACGGCGAGCAATCGTTCAACTTGCATCCATTTCAATGTAGCCCGATCATGCATCTCGCTATGGACACTGCTCCAGGGAGCGATAGCTGGCCGCTTTACATGGCCCAGGATTATCCGTTTATCGGGAATAAGCCGAACCCGTCTCCGCTTCCGTCGTTCAAGGCTGCTGGGTCAAACCCTTGGCCTTACCCGGGTAGTATGCAATTCCATGTTGGACAGGTGTCGCTCGCTGCGAAACTCGCCTAACCATCTCCCCCATCTTTGACCTCATTCGACTCATTCCTCTCACCGTATTTTTCAAAGCCCTAGAATTGCACAAAAAAAGAAGGAAAATAAATCAAAGATCAAAAAAAGTGTCGGTGTTCTATGGTTCGTGTGTAATAGAGAGCCTGTGATTATACCTATGCCTTTCCTTTCTCAAAGTGATTGTGTACGTTTGTAGTCGTCGTCGTCGTCGTCGTGTTAGCAGCTCAGCTGTATGTATATAGAGTCATCTCCGAATTGACTGAGCTACTCGCCGCATAACATTATTTCCACACAAAGTTGAGCTCCGCTGTTAGGCCTGCGTGCTCGGGTTGACCAAGGATGACATTATGTAGGCAACTACGGGTAGAGCACCTACTGTTTTTCTGGGACAATGTTTGTCACTTTAAGATCCTGAATCTTAGTTTTTGATCCAGCGATGGTGGTCGAAACATGCTGTTCGCATTGGTATGGCCAGCACAAGTTTGATCGTCCTCGATCCTAGTGCCCATAAGACAAGGGAAACAAAGCATCTAAGGCGTCCACTTCGTGGGTGGAAGCTGTAAACAGGTGAAATGGTTTCCAAGTGGCAACCGGTGCGGACCAGTGGCAGCCGAGCGACAATATATGATGGATGATCCAGAATTTGACGCGGCAAAGATGTGGCGCTGACAGTTCCAAGCGAGGGAATGGAATGGAACTTTGTGCCACTCGAGCACGAGTGTGCTCGGAGGTGCCGCCAGGTGGGATCGCGAGTGCTTGATAACAATGCCGTTGGCAGTACGGCCCATGCCTACCATTCCCGATACACAACACATGATTCAGGCAACAAGAAGCTCATCCACATGCACGAATGCAGTGAACGGTACTTTCTGGGACAAATTGTGCCATTGCGGGGTATTGGATCCATGTGGTTGGCTGAAGGCGAGATGGTGATAACGACTACTCCCCTTGTGTAGGCTATTGTTTTCGATGGCAGCCGTCGCTTCCTGAGCTTCAGGGCTTCGTAGCCATGCGCGATATCGACAGAACGGATTTTCATTGGGTTTTCAGGTGGTTGGCCCAGCACGCCAAAAAAGGAATAGATCGCACTTATACTTCCTTTTGGACTACCGTATTTGAAAATCACGAGCCACCGGCTTACATCTGGCCTGCAGACTGAGGAATATTGCCATACTGTCTTGGGTTCGGACACCAACATCTCCACGCCACACAAGTCAAAGCAATGCTAACCCCATGAAGTTGGACTAGCGGTTTCCATATTCAAACGCAACACCACCTTTTTTTGGATCCATTTCACCACCTGAGGTCCTCCAGCAGTGTATCTACCCATTCAGAAACTATCATGTTCATGGAATCGAAAGGTTGACACGTGCCAGCTTTGATCTCTGAGCACTCGTGGCGCCCCATGTGGTTAGTACATACGTACTCAATGGAGTTGTCTTGGAGGTTATCTCAGAGTGAGTGCATGATTCACTAGACGCAAGCTCTTACTTTAATTCCTCCGCACAGATGGCCCTGCACAAAAAGTATAGTTGTCACCGCAACGTGCCATGTGATGCGGCATGCAAAAGTATCTTGAAAAACTCTTCGCATCACATGGTACTACATGGATGCAATAATTGCTCCACCATTGGGGGGTTTCCACTCGTATTTAAGGTGGCAGGCAAGTCCGAGTCCTCATCGAATTTACTGTCCATCCTCAGGGATACTCAACCTTTTGAAGATGCGCTTTGCTCTCATGACGTCAATCGTTGCACTGGCCATTTTGGCCGCTGCCGCCCCTCAGCCAAGTACTGGGCAGAGCATTAGCAAGGCTATTCCTATCACCAAACGCTCTGCATTGGTGAACGTTGACAAAACTGTCAATTTTGATGCACTTAACTCTCAAGTTGCATCCGTCAAGGCGTACGTCGTTTGTGTTGTTACATCATATTCTCTCAGATGGGGATTTTAGTAAGATCCTCCGAGGCTTCGACAATTATCAAAAGAACACCGGGAAAATACACCCCGCTGCTTTAAATGGGACTAGAAAGCGTGGAGCCGGCGATGCCTTAACTGATGACAGCAGTCAACTCTGGTATGGCACCATTTCGGTTGGCACTCCTGCCAAGTCCTTCACTGGTAGGCTTTGTTTGCCTTGTTTTATGTCTTTGTTCTGATATCCGATCCAGTCGATTTCGACACGGGTTCTAGGTAGGCATGTCCATATAAATACTCGATCTTTCGTTCAGATCGACATAGTGATCTATTCGTCCCGTCGTCTTCTTGTGGTTCAACCTGTGGCGGTCACACTCTTTGGGACCCAAGTTCGTCTTCAACTGTGCGAGATCTGGGTGAGACATTCAGCCTCGCGTACGGGGATGGATCCACCGTCTCCGGTGAACAGTACACTGATACCGTGTCCATTGCGGGCCTTACCGTATGCTTTCCATGGCCTGCGACACGAGCACCTCTGACGGCCACCTAGGCGACCACACAGACTCTCGGTGCTGCGAAGCAATACTCGTCCGGCTTCGAGATCTCTCAGTTCCCTGCAGACGGTTTGATGGGAATGGCTTTCGAGTCTCTCTCATCCTATGGGGCGAGCCCCGTATTCGAGACGCTCGTTAATGAGGGAGTAGTGACCGATCCAACATTTTCTTTCAAGCTCTCTTCTTCTGGTGCCGAGCTGTACATCGGTGGATCTAACACGGAGCTCTACACTGGAAGCTTTACCTATGCCTCTGTAACGGAACAGGTGAGCCGAAGTGCAACGTATATGGGTGTCCATAGATTGACTGGTGGGCCACCAGGGTTACTGGCAGGTGAACATGGACAGCGTTCAAGGGAACGGCAAGACCCTTCTAAGTGATGTAGACTCCATCATTGACACTGGTACCACCCTCATCGTTGGCACTCCGTCACAAGTTAAGGAGCTATATAATACCCTTGGCGGTACAGCTGCATCGAGCAGTGTTGGGGAGGGTTATTATACTTGTGAGTTCTGGTCCAGTTTGGGCGGTTTGGTACTTGGGCTCTGTTGACACTATGTAGTCCCGTGCAGTTCTTTTCCCACTATGAGTCTTACTTTTGGCGGAACTGAGTTCCCCATCTCTGCCTCGGCGCTCAACCTGGGGCAGGTTTCTTCTGGCTCGTCCGAATGCATCAGTGGCTTGGTCGGCCAGGACGTCGGTTCGTGTAAGTTTTCCTGTCCGAGCTTCTTGCAGAACACTATACTGATCACTGAATCCTTCCGTCCCTCGTAACTAGCATTCTGGATTATCGGGGACGTATTTCTCCAGGGTGTCTACACTGCTTTCGATTTTGGTAACTCACGAGTCGGATTTGCAAAGCTCACTTGATTTTTTGAATGACTAGTTCAAAGATAGAAAATGGGGTGTTGTAGAATAAGAAGCATGCTCTTCTAGCTTGTTTATGTCTTATATTGTTGTATATCTTTCTCGTCTTGCTAGTCTCGCCAGCACTGAGTGAATGACCAAAAATTGAAGTAAAAAATGGGTACATCATCGTCTAGCCCATCATTTTGCAAACTTTCATCAATGATCAATCAGCAAGCAAATCCTCCATTTTCTTCGACCGTGCAGCGATCTTAAATTCGAATGGCCTAACGTGTCTGTGTGCCCACCTCAATCAGCAAATATATACTGAAACTCTGATCGAAAAGAATCGTACCGTAGGATCCCCTCTTCTGTTTCATACCTGGGCACCTGCTCCACGCCATTCTCAATAGTCCTTGAGATATCCAACGTGGCCAGCGCGGTAGCAACACAAATAAAGAGAGATATCCCCGCTAGGTGTATACCCGGACAAGACCGTCTTCCAAACCCGAAAGCCGCCTTGCGCGGATCGAGCTGTTGAGATTCACCAAGGAACCTCTCCGGATCGAAGACGTCTGGGTTGGGATACGTTTCTGGGTTGGACAGGATGAACCTACAAAACATGTTGAATATCTACCACACTTTCAACATCAGCGGCACACTGCAGACCAGGTATTTGCGAGCAGATGCGTCCCCTTGGGAATGAGGTATCCATTGTATACTATGTTCTCCGTAGTGACATGTATCACTAGTATCCAGACTCCAGTCATCCACTAGAAACGCATGCAAGCTAGGATACGCACCCATTGGGGCCAACACGTGCCACCTATGAAGTTCCGTGCAAAGTGCGTTCACGTAGGGTAGCGCATCACGATCCCGCACCGTCGGAAGCCTCCCGTGTCCAATAACGGCATCCACTTCTGCTTGAGCTTTCTTGAGTACCTCGGGGAACATCGTCATCGCAAGGAAGAAAGCCGATATCACAGTTGGCGTCGTGTCATATCCACCTAACAAAGCGTTAGCCGAAAACGCAGATCAACATCAACGGCTTCAAAGTTTTACTCAAAAAGCATACCCAAGTACAAGGAGAAAGAAGCCCATTTTAATAGCTCTTCTTCCTCAGGCGTCATGCCCTCCTGGAGAAGGCGTGACGTGAACGACGGGGCAGCATCACCTTTTGCCTGAGTTAAAATTAGAAAGGTACTATGAGCTCGGAAGGCGACATTACCACGTGCTCCAACACAAACGCATGCGGCGTCTCCACCGCCTTTGTGAGCATTTTCCTCCATCGCTTGGCAAGTTTGTGGAACCCACCCCCGGGAAACCACTCTGGAAGGTATCGCACTGTATGTTTTCGGTGACCTGACGTAGGGTACATGCAAAGACGCACATATCGGAAGCTCGTCCACCAGAAAGCGTCCCGGTGTTGCAACCACGCAGAAATTGCGAATGGCTTCGTTCGACTTCTCCATGAGCGGATCATTGTCTTCCTGGACGGTGTAGCCGTAGGAGATCTGCAGGATCAATCCCGCTGTTCTGCTCCCCAAAAGAAATTAAAATTTTCACTTCGCACCTTTCAGTAACGTACCTATGGGTGTGCGCATCCAAATCCTGTGGGCTCTTCAACATGTTACGTACGAATCGTTTCGATTCCGCTTCTTCAGCAGGGTAGAATGCTTCCAGGCTACTCTTGGTGCCGATCTGCCTATGAAAGAACGAGCGGTATGTTCGGCACCTATCATCGTATTGCTGGAGGGCCGCAACGCCACCCCAGCCAACAAGGTCCATGCCCATCGTGAAATGTGGCCTGTTGGAAGCGATTGCGCCCCTCTTCTCTAGCAGGTCGTTGGCCGTCTCTAGGGAGTTGAGAACAACATATTGCTTGCCCAGTACTTTGAAGGACATCATAGGCCCTACCATAGCGAAGAGAATCAGCAACATGCTGTGTAGTACTATATGTCACCACTCGCCATATATTCGGCCCATGGAAGCAAAGGTCTTGTACGGTGCATGCCTCGGAATGTCGAAAATATTTCCGATAACTGGCCATCCACGTGGCCCGGGCGGGAGCGGTGCGCCCTTTCTTGAGATAAGACATCCGACAAGCCATAATGCCAAACCTGCAAGACAAGCGTCAAGGAGCTGGATCCCCATAGATGCAAACGGAACCTGGGCACTGAGGGTTGAAGGCCTGATGCGGGGTCTGACACGATGGAAGTCGGGAAAGATGGGATGTAAGAGGCCCGTGAACCTGCTTAAATACTGTTGAGCACACAGTCTGCAAAGCCAGCGTATAACGTTACCGTTTGACATAGTCTTGTACTCCTCTCCTCCAATCAGAGCCCTTAAAACAAGCTAACTCAGTATTATTATATTGGGCCCGGTATAAAGGCCACTGTGACTCTCTAACAGCTGTTTCAAACCATTTCATACCTTAGTATTATGGTCCCACAGTCCCGGTCACTCATCCATCTCAGTGCGATACCGGCGGTTTTGAAGTACAATCAGTCCATCATGTTACTTTGGGAACACTTTTCTTTCCCCCCGCCATTACTTTCGCTAACCGCTGTAATGCCACTGTGTGCACGAGCTCAAATTATGCCTGGGCGCATATCAAAAACGCGAAGCGATATCGAGACCACTCGACGAGCGCTGTCAAGTGTAACTGAATCAATGTGCATTATGAAGTCCTCGCCTCAGGGCTCAGCGTCGGATGACTCACCAATGACCGCAAAATGGATAGGATGTGAATACAGTAGGCGCTGTTTCCTGAGCCTACAAGAGTGCCTTTACCGTCTGGGCTCTAAGTGATCCATTCACGATACCTCTCAGCGTCCCAAACAATTGGACCCTCTAGGAGCTATGATGGCATATGAATTATGAATTGCCATTTGATGGATATTCTTTTCAATGTTTCAGTTGGTGATTGACACGACAACCTGGTTACCCTACGAGCTTAGAGGATCTGGTCCCGCAATGGATAAGATGCATGGAGCATAGTGTGGATAGTGCCTGTATGCCTCCAGGATTGAGCTCGCGACTGTAAGCACGACAACGCACGTCAAGATCCGATCGTACTTGAATTCACGACCGCACGATTGTCGGATGCCATGGGGGCTCAACTGGATTTACGAGGTCCCATTCTGGCAATTCCAATCATCCATGGAACCCCTGATTCGGAAGCCCGATTGGAACCCGACCACTTGGGAGCTTATCGCACTCGCTCCAATGGTCGCTTGCCAACTATTATCTTTCATAGCCAGGGAGAAATCCGACGGGGCAATCCCTTCCCTCCAATCAATCTATCATCATTCGCTTGTCAATAGTAACTCAATGAGTGATCCAGATTAGGCATCACACACTGCAATATATTTTACGCATTGTCCATGTGCTTCATCATGTTTGAACCGGTTCTTTATCCTCATGTACCGTATAGTTCATTTCTTTGGGGTATTTTCTTTGGGGTATGGACGATATGGGTCGGTCGAATGGATGGTGGACCGGCGCTATCGTTAGTATTTGTGATACCACGCCGGTCCAGCCTTCAATGCACCGGGATCTCCCTTTACGAACCTCTGTTTTTGCCAGCCTTTTAGAAAGTGGATTGACCATCCAAGGGCGAGGCGACTCGGGCCCAGTTGAACCATGAAAGCCGAGGCTCCCAGACACAATAGCTACACGTGGTCTCAAGTAGAACCGCACAAGGTATGTGCCCACAGTGAGAAATCTGAGAGTGGTGGTATGCCTGGAAAAGGAAGAAAAAAAAAAACAGGGAAACAAGGAATTGAACGTTCAAGTTCAGGTTGTGTACGTAAGGCACGGCGTGGTTTACGAAGGTTCCAACTGGACTGGTTTACCCAAGGTGACTATACCATGTACGTACTTTTTTTTCTCCTTGATATTGTTTCCTGCACAATTCTTCTCCCCCTCCCCTCCCCGCCCTCCCCCCGCCTCTCCCCCCACTCTTCCTCTCCACC